>JAJOOD010001625.1:0-77992 GCA_029582525.1 Solanum tacnaense | reverse complement strand
ATAAAATGTACATCAGATTAGTGTATCATGTATAAAATGTAATGTATCTTACTTAACGATTAATGTATCTCGCGCATCAGATTAATGTATCAGCGCTTATATTATTGTATCCGTTTGAGGGATTTCTGTAATTATAAACTTTTAAGGGATAAATTGTAATTTTGCCTTGAAAGTATGTGATTTATGTAATTTGCCCATAATAATATACACATTTTGTATTAGATAGCGGAGAGAATGACAAAAATGACTTATGCTCATAACAATTTTGATCTTTTAAGTTTATCACAAATTAACAAAATGGTTTCTTAAATATACACTTAGCAATTTTAATTTCTTAAGTTTGCCAAAAGTTAATAATTTTAGTATTTTTTAAAAAAATTTGTTAAACTTTACCTATTAAATAGAACTTATGAAAAAGATAAATTATAAAGTCATGGTAAGTCCTAAAATATGCAATATAAAATACTACACTTAGACACTTAAAAAACAAAAAATAAAAAATTAGCATAAATTATTATACCTCAAAAACTAGACTATACTTTAAAACAAATTAGAAATGACAAAAACTATAAAAATATTAACTACTAAAAACAAGTGAAAATATTAATGGACGGAAATCGAGGGATACTATTAGAAAGTCAATGATTTTTCATAATTTATTTTACGAAAATGATAAACGAATAAATCGGTTATTTTCGCGCAAAAATTATGATTATCTTTTAGTGATTTTAAAGAAAATAAAGGGAGCTCGTCAGTTTTCTTTTTTATTTATTTATTGTGAAAATTATCGGACAAATGTAGCTTTTTAAAATCATAAAACTGTAGTTGAACAATTAAATAAATATAATGAAGATATTTATTTTTATATCGAGTTTTATACGAGATTAATGTATTTTATCTAGTTGATAGACTTCCTCAAATTTTGTGTTTGAGAAACTATTTTCTAACATTATGAAGTTGATCATTTTTCCTTGATTTTGACCTATAATTGACAGATGTCTCTATCCTTCACTATTTGATCTTTTTTTTTTTTTGGAATGTGTACCTTTAAATGTAAATTCTCGCTAATTTTTTTATAATTCCCCTCAAATTCAACATATAAAAGTTGGATAGATATTTTTTCGGAGATTAAAGTGTTGACTTTTGCAAAACTTAAAAACGATCAAAACGGTTAAATGTGTACTTAAAATATTATTTTTACTAACTTGTGGCAAGACTGTTAAGTGTATATTCAAGATACATTTTTTGTCATTTTCTTTAAAATAGTGTATATATTTGACTAGCAAATACAATTATTTTTAACAATCCAATTAAATGTGTAACAATCACGACCAAAGAGGCACAACCACTTTAATAAATGAAACAATCTTGGAAGATGAGATGGTTTGCACTTCAAATAGTCCGATCTTCAATAATTATCTTTTAAGTAGTTTGATTTTAAATTTTAGCTTTTAAAAATTAAATATATGTCTAATGGGGTATAGATTCTTAACAAGTGAATATTATAATGTAAAAATATAAATTTATGCTCTATGAAAATCTTAAGGGTAAAAAATTAAAGGTTAAAACAAACTTAATGTCTAGCGGAATCAGACAAATCGAAAAACAAATACAAAGAGGGCATCACTAAAGTTAAAGTACATTAGTCGAAGCAATGTCGTACAACATTATTCATCTAATTTTTTTTATTAACATCCATAAAATTGATGTACTAACACATAAATATAAAAATTAAATGTACTTTATTTTGAATAAATTTTTTTACACGTGTAATGTGTTAGTATGATACAATTGAAACATTTTTTTAATTGTCGAAGTCATAATACTCTAGTATACGAGTATATATTAGTCGAAGGTGAACAAATTATGGTTACCAATTTACCATACTGTAGAATACCGAAACTAAACTTCAAACTACCAAACTATACCGAATTAAATTGATACGGTAATGGTATAATGTTTTAAAACCGAATATCGAAATTGTAATTTCGAAACTTTCAAATACCGTACCATACCATACCATGCTCACCCCTATAGGTCATACATATAAGGTCATAATAACTCATCATTAATTTTCATTTTAGATAATGATAAGATTCTCTTTTCTAATAAAATACTATGAAATATTTTTATTTCTTAATTTTCTCAAAATGAACAATATAATCTTTGATATTTTAACCTTAATTCCCAAAAGTAATTTTCATAAGCCATTCTTGCGTGACTAACCAAAAATTCCATTAAATTTTTCATGTTTTGAACCACTAGTACAACAACTTTTTTGCAACTTTGAAGATAGAGGTAGTAGTGGGTATGAAAGGGAAAAATAAGATCTCGGATTCTAGGGAAAAATAAGAAAAGTCTCAGTCCTCCATCAGAGGTTTCTTCGATTATTGGGTATGGAGAAAATCACCAAGTGAAAAATAAAAAATAGAAAAGTCGACACACCCACCACTTGTTCAATTTTGTGATAACTTAGATAGCCAAATTAAAAAAAAACATTTAAATATTATATCTTTATTTTTTAAACGTCTTATAACTGTAAATATATTTTTTAAACGTCCTTAAAATAAAATAAAAAAGTAATGTTACATACAAATCTAATATCATGTATTTTTTTTAAATTGTCTTTATTAGTGATCAATTATTATATGCGTATGATAATATATGACATTTAAATCTTATTTGGTTGTTGTAGATTTGAAAAATACTCAAAAATTATTTAACTCTAAATCTCAAAATTAAAGATATTTATAATTAAAAAAAATTAAAAACATAATACAATATTAATAAGGTGGAATGTGTGAAACACGGTAGAATACGAAAAGTTAAGAAACTTCATCTTGTTGTAAATATTATTTTTATTATATAATTGTGGATGGCCATAACTTTTTTTATGTTCCACCTTTACAATAGTTATAATCACATCTTCATTACATCCTCATTAATATCCCAGAACCCTCGTAATCTTTCCACGTTCTCAAAGGTTAATGTCATATTTATGACCTCCTTTGAGTTACTTGATGTATTCTTATCAGCGAACGTCTTATGAATATGTCGTATAGACTTGAATACTTAGAACTGTATGACAGAAATTAATAAGAAAATCTTTCTCTTGCCTTTTACATTTTTTGTTTATTATATTATTTAATATTGTTACTGTTTTAATTTAATTTTATAACATATTATTAACACTGAGTCTCACAAATTAAAAATAACAATACTGTTGGTAGAATTGTTTTAGGAGAAAGTTTGAATGAGTTTATTCTCCATTATTCATACTTTAAGGTATGAATTATTTTTTACTATATTTAGACATGACTATTTAGGAGTTTTAGCCTTTTAGGTGTGATTATTTTTATTCATTTGCGTATGGTTGTCAGTTTGATAATTATCTATAACAACAATTTTGAAAGTGATATTTTAATCAAGGAGTAAGTTCTGATTTATTCTATCTTAAAATTTTGATAATGACTATAAAGTAGTCCTAAATTAATAATTCTTGAGTGATGTTTGTATAACTATCAGCAAGATAATTTATCTAATTGATTAGTTCATGTTAGTACTGCTCTATAATTGTAAATGTTTGGTTGATAATATTTATTTTTATCTCTAATTCACTTGTGAATATAATCAAGAAGTGGTATTATTATTAAAGGTTCGAGGTGAGTCTCATTATATTTTTGGCATATAGTGTTAATGGTTGAGGGTAAGACAATAGATTGAAGTCTATCTCATCAAGGGAAAAAAACATCGACTTGAGTTTTAATGTGTCATGATGATAAGATGTTGGGTTCAAATTCCATCGTATTATGACATGACACATCTTTATATGGGTAAAACATTGAGTTCAATTACCAACACACAATATTGATATATAGTATAACTAAAGCAAAATAAATATTTTTGATAAAAAATTGTGAAATCTGTCCCATTGAATTTGCTCTATTCTCTCGTGTGAATATGATAAGTGTATAATAAGTTTAGAAGAAGATAAGTGGTTGAATCTAGAACAGGAGCATGTCAAAATGATGAAGGTCACCATTGTGATAATATAAAACAAAGAAGATTATGAATTCCTTAAAATGGTCCTTTAAAAGGTGAAGGTAATTTTTCCATCAATTTGGTATGAAGATACTGGGCATGCCATTATCGTGCAGTCTAATTTGACAAGTCTTATAAAACCTCCATAAAAAAAAAATACAAAGTGGTGGAGCACTTTGTAACACCACAACTTCTAGAAAAGATCGTAATCATTTATCATAAGCATATTAGTTTGGACTGGGTGATGTCCTACTTGTTCATGTGTGTTAAGATCCACTACCAAAGGTAGAAGGTGTATCAGATGTGTATTAGGGTCATAAATGACCTCTAGTGTAAATTCGAGTTCAAAACTTCTTTACCAATTAAGTTTTTCTATGATATCTTAAAGGAGTCATCTTAAAACGACTATATCTCTCAATATATGAGAAGTTAGGTGATCCACAACCTATCAAATTAAAGGTTTATGTGTCTTGTTTCCAATGCCATCAACCGTTCGTTAATCTGAATCTGGAGTAAAAAAATATGATTATTTTATTAGAATATTTTTGGACTGGAGAGTTTGGCGATGACACCTGTTAATTCGGCTAATCGCTAAATAGTTTTGCGTATTATCGAACTGCATTGCCGAAATGGCTAGAAAATCTTTAAAAAATATTAATTTTGGCGATCCAAAGCTTCACTTTGGCAATCCGCCAAATATTTTGATGACAGGCCCCCCAAATTGCTGAGTCGATCGATGTGATTCATTAAACAATCTTATTTTTCTTCGATTTTCTAGGTCATCTTATATTTTTAAGAGGGGTATTTATCACGACCCAGACCGTCGTGATTGACACTCACACTAACCCTCTGATGGGAGAACCATTACTACAACCCAACCAAGCAATTTAACAAAAACTAAGCATTAAAAGATACATAAACAAGTTTAAATGACTAAGAAATACGGAGTTTCCATAAACTCCGAAGGTCTAATAAAACAACTAATGCAGAAATTCAACCCCTAGAACTGAAAGTCATTGTACAAAAACTCTAATTTCAACAAGTCTAAGAAAAAGGGGTACAACCCCAACCAGGCATAAGAAATATCTAAAACACTAGTCTGAGTCCGAAGAGAATTATGGACTAAACAAAAGAGGACCCATGGCAGCCTGGAAGAACTGGCTCACCCTTGAATTCGGTCTCGATCAGTTATCTTCTATCTGAGGTCGATTAGTAACCGCCTAAAGATGCCCTGTACTCAACAAGAACGAGCAAGTGCAGTATCAGTACACAATCACAGTGTACTGGTAGGATCATGCGGCCAACCCAGTAAGCAAAATATAGGCAAGCAATCACAACACAGTAAACACATATACATAATACATAGATCAATGTTCATTTCAAGAGCAACATACAATTCCCAATATCAACGACAAATATACATGAAGGTAATAATCACAATGGTCCTTTCATGGAACCCACACCCAAACTGTTAGTGTGTCGGAACGTGACACCCGATCCAATATATGTGTCGAAACGTGACACCGGTCCAATGTATGTGTCAAAATGTGACACCTGATCCAATATATGTGTCGAAACGTGACACCCGATCCAGTCAGCACAACCACAACCACAATCACACCCATAATGAACAATACTCATAGTCATACAATCAAGTAATGGGTTCATGGCATGTAATCATTCATATACATATACTCATTTGCATTAGATTCGGTTTACATTCTTTATTCTCATACATGCATGCATACAACGAAGCAATTACCGACATATATCACACAAACAGAAAATCAAACTATCACTTACCTCGAAACCAAGCTTGAATCCTCCTAAGACACTTGAGCCTTCCCTTTTCGGATTCTTTCCTCTTGATCTTGGTCTATAAACGAGTAATTTATGCAAGGATCAATAAACAAGGTCTAAATTATCCAGAAAATAACACAATTATTAACCCTAGACCAAACCTAGATCCTAATGTTCAATTAGGGCTTTTCCCACCATCAACTTCAGGTCAAAACTCTCCCCCAATGATAATTACCTAAGAATCTAAGTTTTACGAATCAAAAAATGGATTAGGGGAGTAATAATCTTACCTTTTGCGCTAGAAGTCATGGTAATCTATCAAGAAATAGCCTTGGGTAGTCTCTTAGCTCTCAAGAACGAAGGTTTGCAGAAAATAACGATTTTAGGGGTTTTTCCCAATTTAAGTCGTGACTGTCTCTCCACAGTAGGACCCAACCCACCACAGCGGCCCCGCCCTGGCGGAACTAACCCCGTTCTAGCGGCTTGCACGGAGACATAAAGTTAGAATTTGAGTTCCAAGCTCCCATTTCGCAACACACCTTCAACCCTTGACGTTCAGAAACTACCCTTTCACGTCAAGATCAGTTTCAGGAGTTCTACTCGCCCAAATTTGATTTCGTAAAGCTGTACATGCTCCTTAACGTCTTAAATATCACTCATATGATCAAATTCACAGTTAAATCCCCCATTCATTACCATATTTCCCTAGACCTCACCTGACTCATATTTCCTCCAAATCTGGACTAGGTTACAATTTTCCAAGCCACTATTCAAAAAATTTCTGGCTCAAATTCTTTGCCCATTGGCTTTTCCCTAACGACAGAAACATGTCGTTACAATATTCTTTCCCTTTTACCTTCTATTGAATTCTCCAACTCCATCTTATAACCTAATAACATCTTTATACACATAACAACTCCCAAAAATCTCTAATTCTCCTTCTCCTAAAGATCAAGAATATCAAGAACGAGATTTTTTCAATTTCCCAAGATCTAAAGGCTTTAAATTCAAGATTATCTTAAAAAACTTAGGGTTTTCAAGATAACTCATCTCAAAGTTCAAGAACAGGCTTTTGTGATTCTCTCTCAAGCAATAAACTACGATTCTTCATATTCAAGCTTCAAGTTAAGAGATTCTACATATTTTCTCTTTTAGGTATGCAGAATGTCATCTATGGATATCTGTTCTCATAGGTAGTGTACCGGGGTGGTACTTGTTTTCATTGTACCGACATGGTATCCGTGTCACATGTTAGTGTATCAATGTGTTATCTGTTCCAACAACACTATGTGTCGGCGTGAACCCTGATCCCAATCCTCACATACAATACAATCACAATGATAATGATAACCCATTATAAATTCATGCAACACATTTATTACATGCGATTGGCAAAATTGTTCCTTTCATTATTTTTAGTTTCCCTAATCATATAACATGTATACACTACTAACTACCCAATTAACAAGTACATATAGCATAAACAAAAAAATAAGAATCATCACCTACCTCGAATCAAGCCTGGAAACTCTAAAAAACAAGAGCTTTCCTTTTGCTACGAATTCTACCTTTTTCTTGGTCTAAAACAAAAATAAAATAACACAATCAATGAATAATGGCCTAAAAATACTCGTATTATAACCAAATCCTTAATCTCAGCCCATTCACATGATCATTCTACCCAACAAGGCTCTTCCCACCATTAATTCAAGTTAAAATCATTTCCCCAGAGCAACAACTGTAACGATCCATCTCAATCATTATAAGTAAGACAATGGTGAAAGAATTTGGGTTAAAAAACTTTTCGGGTAGTGACTTAAGAATTTTAGGCTAGGTCAGCCTCAGATAGAATTTGAATTAGGTGCGGTTTAGGCCGTTTGGGAATGGGTAGGGTGCAACGTCCATGCTTGATTGTTATTTTATTATAGTCAAGACGTTAAGAAACTCGTAAGGCTTCAAAAAATTGATTTCGCCAAATAGAACTCCTGGAATCAAATTTGTCGTAAATGGATAGTTAGGGACATCAAGGAAAGGAGGTATGTTGTAAAATATGAGATATTTAGGGATTTTCGACTCGCTGAAGTTTGCATAATATGATATAGCGGGAGGCGTACGTTATAACATGCATATGTAGACCGCTATAGCGGGGCGAAACAAAATTTTATGCAGAAATAGCCCTAAAACCTCTTATTTTATGCACTTTTATTCTTGGACTTGAGAGGGACGATTTAGGGATATATGCACTTAGTTTCCCATGGACTTCGTCGGTAAAGGTAGGTTTGTTACTCCCCAATATTGTAAACTAATTCTTAAACCTTAGAATCTGAGATATTACTCATTGGGGTGAGTTTTGGCATGATTTCATGGTGGAAAAAACCCTTGGTTAGGGAGGATGATTATGAATTTTTCTGGAGTTAGAATTTGGTTATAATCCAGATATTAATAGGTCATTGTTGATTGATTGTTGCATTTATTTACTATTTTAGACCAAGAACAAGACAAAACACATAAAAAAGAGAAAGCTCAAATTCTTTAGAGTTTAAAAGAGGCTTAATTAGAAGTAGGTGATGGTTGTATGTTTCCTATTATGTATGCATGCATGTCTACTATTTTATAGTATCATTTGTACAATGCATGTTAGGAAAAATATAGAAAGACATGTAATCACAACATGTGGATAATCTCATGCAATGAACTGGTTATGTGACTTGTGGTTTCAAGTGTTATTGTTCATGATGTTTGTGATTGTACACGATTGTGTTTGATTGTTGGATCGGGAACCATGTCTGGTTAAGGATATCTCTATGGTTGGCTTGGAATCTTGGATACCATACCTGATATAAACTAACGTTTGTCTTAGGTACCACACTCGGTAAGGAGATATTCATATATGGTTGGCTTGGGTACCACATGATGAGTTGGGAATTTCGACTCATTTTGGGCTTAATATTCAAGGATTTAGTGTTCTCAATGCCTATTTTATGCTCATAACTGATGTTTAAATGTTAAGATGTAGCAATGAAGTCTAAGAGAGTAAGGCAGGGACATTACGAGGCAAATAGGAGCGAAAAAGCTAAAATATTAAAGGAAACCAAAGTTGGTATGTTCCAAAGCCATTCGCCAAGTCGCCGAGTGGACCTTTAGCTTGCCTAAAGTTCCAGCATGCCAGCCCATGAATAGAACCAACTTGGTGAGCAGGCAAGTGACTCGGCAACACGACGAAGATATCGGCGATGCCGACCCAACTCTCCTAAAGTTACAGAACGACTGCGTGAAAAGTCACGCCATAAGGCGAGAAGAGGAGCACTCAGTGAATCGCCGACCAGTTTGGCGAGCCCAGCTTACTTCGCCAAGTTGACTCCATGTTGAAATGGGAACATATAAATGCAATTTTAAAAAGAAGTAAAGGAGTTCCCATATTGTTCACTTCTGGGTTTTTGAATTTTTACATTCCAGAACATTGTTTTTACACTTTTGAGTAGAGATTGTGAGATTTTTAGCTTAAATTTTAGTATTTGGGAATTGCAGATCGTTTTCAAATCAGATGGAAAACTTCGTCGATAACAATTTCTTATTTTTCACTATGCTTGGCTAAAACCCCTATTCTTGGGGGTGTGATTATGTAGTTGAATGCACTAATTAGCTAATGGGTGTTATTAGTTACTGATTTTATTATTGTTTTGAAGTAGGTTCAAGTAATTGTTCTTGTTTTAATTGAGCAATCGTAGTTGCAAATGCAATTCTAGATTAGTACTCTATACTTGCTTGAGAAAGAAGTCTTAGAGTTGAGCTATTAGTTCATGATTGTATTGATTGCATCGTTAAGAATCTAGCTTGAGAAAGTGTGTTTGATTGCATTCTTACAAATTCAGCTCAAAAACATGAATTAATTAAGGAATTGGGTTGTTCAATTGTGTTTCGCTTGTTGAGGTTCGAAAGAACTCACTTGATTCGCAATAGTTGATTGAGAAATGACTATTGCACTCAAAACCTAGCCTACCCACCGAGATTCAAAACGTTTGAGTAACTAGTAATCACCCATTACACGAAATTAGCATTCAACTTATCACACTCCCAAAGATCTCTCTCTATTTGTTTACTTCCCGTTTTAGTAGTGTAAATTGGTTACCCAAATCCCCCCATATTAATCATTGAAACTTTGTGATTTACTTTAATGTTGCGAAACCACTACTGCTACAAACAATTAGAACACAATTTTACTTCTTAATCGTATTTTCTACTGTATCACTCCCTGTGGAATCGACCACAACTCTTAGTTGGGTTTATACTTGTTAGCGACCGCCTACACTTAGAATTAGATGAAATGTAGTTAAGCGTTATTATTATCTCAGTCAATTCCATCGGCTTTGAAATGTGGAATTTAGTCTATGAGTGTTGTTGTTGTTAGTTTCAGATCCTTTATGTGGATTTGAGCCCCTGAGTTGAAAGTTTAAGTAAATTTAGGTCAAGAGTTGACTTTAGTCAATATTCAGAGTTTAGATGCTTAGATTGGATTTCTGTTAACCCCATTAGATTCATAGTGTGATTTTAGGCCTACGTGAGGTCTCAGATCAATTTTCAAAGGTTTCGAGGGCATTTTGATCTCTTTGGACAAACATTAATTAATTGTGACTTCAACGGGTGCAGGTTCAAGAAGACTTCGAATCCTTATTTTAATTGTTTCATTGAGTCCAGTACATCAAACTTAGTTGGATAACATATTTGATTTGTGTACTCGAAATTCCGAACAAAACCCGAGGTCCCTTATGGTAAAAAAAATTATGCCTTGGTGTTGTGTTCTGCTGCCTCATTTGTGTTTTCATAACATTGTCTGCATTCACGAAGGGTAGGGTGGCCTAGCCTCCGCGTTCATGGAATGCTAACTCATTTGACCATCTCGTTTGCGGGGCCTGGACCGTGATCACGGAGGGTCAGGGTGTTGACATTTGTGTTCTCGGAGTAGTGGCCGCGTTCACGAAGGGTTATTCCATTTGGTCTCTGCAATCGAGGAAGGGTGAACGCGTTCGCGAAGATCAACTTACCTAGCAGTTTAATGAAATTTCCAAAATGTGAATTCTTCCCATTTTATTGTTGGACCTTGGGAGCTCTAAGGAGGCAATTTTTAGAGGTTTTCAAGAAAAAAATATTGGATAAGTGATTTTAACTCCCTTTATTCATTATCGCTTATGATGTCATGATTTTAACATCAAAACCTTTGTTTCAAATTCAAAGTTGTGGGGGGGTTTCTCTTGAAATTGAGTTTTCGATAAATCAGATGTTTAAGAATGATTTCAACTCATTTTTTTTTATTCAATTTCACTTGTGAATTTAAAAAATCTTTGGGAATTTTTATATTTTCTATAAAAAAAAATTAGAATTTTCTTTAGCACTTGGGGTTGACTTTTTGGGTCAATACGTACCCAATTTTCAAAATCAGTTTTATGAGTATCGATGTTCATGATTTTTATGGGGATTCCTTATGTAATTAGATTTTGTGGATTTAGAGGCCAATCGTAAAGAGAAGACTTAAGTGTTGAGTTAATTTTTTATTCTCTTTTAAGACAAGTGGACCTCTTTGACCTTTTGTTAAGTGTATTGAACCGTGTATTTCTTGTTGTGAGTTTAGGAGTAGTAGGGAATGGTAAAATTCCTCGTATGTTATACTCCCTTGTTATCAAATGTTGTCTGAATGTTAGTAATGATTTTGTGGAGGATAAAAATGAATTTGTTAATATGATAACGTGTGATGTGCCATGAGGCTTGAATGGTCATTTTGACTCTCTTTTGTGATGTGCCATCATTATGTGTGTGATCAGGTATTGTTGTGGAATTTATTATTCTATTATTATACATATGAACATGTCCATTTTCATTGGTTCGGAGATACTATTATGAGATTTGGGTCATTGATATGTCAATGTGAAATGATCCCGGCAAATGAGTTATGCCGATGGAAAATAGTTTCGGCAAGTGATGTTTATGCAGATAGGAAATAGTTTCGGCGGATGCATGGACCTTGTGAGTTCTCCATGGATCACATGATGTCAACATGCATCACTCTATATGACATTCACATCACATTGCATTACACCCATTCATCATTATGTGACTATTATGAGTGAGTTGTTATGTTTTGTGGTTATTTAAACCTGAAAGGTTGTGATTATGTTAGGCAGACTCTGATATGTAGATTATTATGTATTACTTGTACTGTGTTGTTCTTGTTGAATGTGAAACTTTTAGGATGAGTTGGTTCTGATTTCTATGCAAGTTGTAAAATTTTGAGGTTCAAATAGTGTCAGGGTACTTGTGTTCAGACTTTGGTATAACTTTACTTAGGGTCAATTAGGGATGCTTGCTAAGTACTGTTGTTGTTTTGGTACTCACTCCCTTGATTTCTACACTTGTGTAACGTAACACTTCGGAAACTAGTAAGTTGAACTAGTGAGTTCTAGAGCCTTTTGTAAGAGGTTTGGAGTGTCGTATGAGGATTAAAGGTTGTAAAAACGGCTCTCGGAATGAAGGTTTAAGGGTTAGGGCGTCAAGGTATGACCCCCCAAGGGGTCCTTGAGGAGGACCTCAAGAAAGCCCAAAAAGCTATTTTTTGGCAGCAACCTACGTCTGGCCACCTACTGGCCGTAGGTGGACCCACGCCCCATAGGTTGGGGTCGTGGGTCAAGGTTGGGGTTGGACTGAAAGTCCTTAGATCCAATACTCATCCACGAGTAGCCAGTACGAGCCGTCAACCCACCCACGATCCTTGGGTGGGGGTCCGTAGGTCCCTACAGTTTTCAGCTTTTAGTTTTTAAGTTGGGACTTAGGGGTTAAGTAAGTAATTAATTAGGGGTTAAGGGAGGTCGGTTAGTTAGTTAATTAGCCACTTATAAATACTTAATAGACCCCTAAAACTAAGTCATTAACTCATTCATCTAAGAACCCCAAACACTCTCCAAATATTCTCTCTCTAGAAGCAAAGAAGAAGGAGAAGAAGAGGGGCAGAAGCTAGGGTCGAACTTCACCATTGATTCAAGCTTTGTTTAGGGCTTTGATTTGAGGTTTGTTTAGCTTATTCATCTATGGTTTCTTCCCCCATAGAACCCCCTTAGTTTTTCCCCAATTGAGAAGTCAAAAACCCAATTCTAGCTAGGGTTGTGCTTACATTGTGGGTAGGGTTTGGGTATGATTCCAATCTAGTGGATAATACCTAATTATGATTGATTTGGCTTTGTTTAATGATATTATGATGAATTCATGTGATTTATATGGTTAACCCTAGTTTACTTGATGGATTTCATACGTTGTGGGTTCATGCCATTAGGGATGAAATTGAAGGTTCATAGGTAATCTTCCTAAATCAATGTCATGTATAGTAATTGATCAAATATAGGATCATATAATCATGAATTGAACTAGACTCAATTGTATATGATGAATCTTGACATGTTAAGTTGAATTTGAACCTTTATGATCAATTGTGACTAGAATCACCTAGTAATGAAAGATGTGATCAAAATACCTTGAAATCTAGGTATAAAGAAGAGATTAAGAAAGAAACCTTGAGAGTAAGGATTGTGATCATATAGCTAGGGCTTTAGGGTTAAGCTAATGTGATTACCTATTGATGCTAAGGCTTTAAGAGTAAAGTCTAAAAGAGAATAGAAGTCTAATAGGTAGAATTGTGGTGAAAGGACTATACTCACATAACCTACCTTATGAATGCTTGATATATGAAAGTGATAGAATCACTTGAACATGGATTGGTTGCCAAGGACATCTTTCCATGATACATGTGTGTTAAGAAAGGCTTAGTAAGTAAACCTTGGGGTGTATGCTTGGCCCCAAGTTGATATTGAAAATGAGATGGAGTGTCACACAAGATAAGGTCTGGGCTCCAAGTAGAAAGGAGAACCCCACCTAGTTGATGTGAGGACTATCCAAGTTAAAGGGGAAACTCTTACGTAGTAGAGTGTGGGTCTTCCCAAAGTTAGGTCTCATGAGATGAGAGCCTTCACATGAGTTGAGTTAAGGTTCCTAGTAGCAATATCCATATCCAATGAATTAAGACATGCTTGAAGAAGCATCTCATGGTGTTCTAAAGCATAAATGAACTAAGACTTACTTAATGAAGTACCTCATAGTGTTCAAGAGTATAAGTGGACTTAGACATGCTTAAGGTAGTATCTCATAGGGTCTATGTGAAGAGGGAAATTAGATGTGGTTAAGAGAGTACCTCATAGTGTTCTAAAGCTAAAGAGATGAACTAGGTTCCAAATGAAGAAGTATTAGTATGAGGACCTAAAAGTAGTACTAAGCATGAATAGTAGTATGGGATGATATCCATGCATTGCACAAATATGACTTAGGGTTATTAAAGAGAAGTCTTGAGATATGATTGAGCTATAGTTGACCTTCCTAGTTATAGTTGACTAAAGGTGAGAGATTCCCTTAGTTATGAGAGTTAAGTTAATAATGAGGTCAAATGAGGGTGGATATGACTAAGATGACTTCAAGGTTATGCTTAGTGTGAAGGGTAGTATGGAATGCCTTTCATACATTGCACAAGTGTGCCTTGAGGTTACTTAGAAGTATGGTGCCCTTATGGCATAGAAAAGCTTAAAGAGTTGACCATGTATATAGACTATGATTGAGATGACAAAAAAAGGATACTTGGCTTGGGTGGTATTATGGGATGTTATTATTGCTTTGCACATGTATGCTTTTGAGGTTACTTGAGAAAGGTGCTATTGTGGTTTAGATGACTAAGAGTCAATTATGCTTATATGATTATGACTTATCTCCTATGCTCAATAATTATGTCTTATGTTGGCTTATGATTATATGATGCTTATGTTGGAGATTATGCTATGATGATGTTGATTATGCTATGATTATGTTGATTATGTTATGACTATGTTATTACCTCTTATGCTTATGTCTTATGTTGACTAACCATTTGAGATGTTTTTATGGTGTTATGCTAGCTATCATACTTGGTACACTTTGTACTAATGCATATTGCCTACATTCTAATCAAATGTAGGGTTTCGGAGATTGAGTTGCTTTGGAGGCTAGGTTTTTAAGGTGCAAGAAGAGTTGAAGAATTGGTGAGTCCTCATAGCTTCGAGGACAAACCCATTATGTTTCCTTTATGTCATTTCTTTATGTTTTAGACTTTGTATGGGCTGCGTCCCAAGAGTTTTATTCAAGAATTATGTTAGATGGTTTGAGACAAAGGTTTTGTAAAGACTTCCGTTTGCATTTATGAAAAATGACTTCGATTGTAAAAGTTTTAAATTTTCCCGTATTTTATTTCTATTACCTATGTTATGATGCTAAGGGCATGTATGTGACCTCTTCGGGGTCAAGTACGCCATGTTACGTCTAGGGGGTACCCCTGGGCCGTGACATGTAAGTTACGAGCCTGAGTCGTCTTGATCATCCCTTCTGCATCTTCGTCCGAGGTTCATTTAAGGAGTTTATGAGGTAGTTGTTTGTCACCTCGACATACATCACATACATGTCTTTCTATTATTTTTGTATTGTAAACATTCAAACTTATGTTTTCTTTCATTATGTTGTAATACTTAGTGGCTTGTACACACAACATTAGGTTTTGGGAAAGATTGTGCTATATTATAAGTTCTGAAATGTTATTTTATGTTTAGTTATTCATTTCTTTCTTACTTCCGTATCTAACCTTGTCGAGGGTTGTTTAGGCTAATTTATTTTTGTGGGATAATGCAGGTGTCATCACACCCGATTTTTGGATTGTGACACTAACATCCTTTGTGGTTTACGATAGTACATTAATCGTAATGTCATTATTCAAAGTTTCAAGTTATGATGACACCTACCCCAACCCTTTGACAGGTAATTCAACCCTTCACCATCTTTTATAAATATAGATATTGAATGAGGAAATTAACCAAATCTAAAGCCTAGTTTCACCAACACAAGATCTTTTAAATAGAGCATCATTGTTCACTACTACTAAATTATCTAGAATACCAAAAAATTAAGAGATAGCATAGATGAATTCATATTATTGCTCTAGACACAAGTAGCTCACCACAACATTGAAAGAGACACAACCTCAGATAATAAAAAAAACTTTGAGGTTTGTTAGTGATAAGATCTGCATTAAAAGGATGTAACATGGACTAGTATGCTTATGAAATCATGTGTACTCAATAAGAATTAACAACTATATTGTAAAAAGTATGTTACGAACCATGTCAAGTCAACACAAAAATCTGATAATTCATTAAGAAAGTATAAGAAGTTTCCCAGAATCATGTGACAAGTAAATGCAATGCACAATCGAGATCGATAATCTAGAAGCATGTAATGTCCCACAACTTCTAAGCAAAGATCTGAACCATCCTCTAAATGTGTATAGGTCTGAATCCGATGATTTCTAAGTTGTATATAGACGTCAAGGTTCCTTCCTAAATATTTGAAGTATATTAGATATGAATTAGGGTAATAAGAAACCTCTAACACCAAGCCAAGTTCAAAGCATTCCTATAGGCTAAGTTTTTGCATGAGTTCATATAAGGGTCAACTTCAACCGACTATATCTCTTAGAGTTAGGTTACTGATAACTTATCAAATTAAAGTCTACAAGTCTTCTTTCCAGTGTCCTCAATTCGAATTTGCAGTAAAACGTTATGACTGTTTTATCAGAGACGCTGCCTATTCCGCGACTAGGTCCGTTTCACAGAGAGGAAGCAAACGTCATTGTCCACTTGAATAAAATTTCATCTTCCCGCTCCATCGCAGGGATCAGAGCCTACGTGGATCTAGGCTCAAAATTCACACGTTTCTGTTTTTTTAGGATATTTTAATCCTTAAACCTTTGGGGAGTTACCTAAATGGCCCTAAATGTATAGGAAATAAAAAGTTTTCATTATTAAACCCTCTGATTCACTCTTAAACTTCAACTCTCAAGAACTCTACAAGAAACACCAAGTTAGGGTTCTCTTCCAAGATTCTTCGTCAAGGTAAGTCCTTCTCTAATAATTTCAAGTTTTCCAACTCAAATTTCTTCATCTATTCATGGATCATTAATAGAAATCCTAACCCTTGACCATAGAAATTTCAAGGAAAAAAAAATCAAGAATCTCAATCAAAGAATTCTTGATCGTTCTTCATCAAGTTAAGTTTTTTCGTCAAGATTTGTGGAGCATTTAAAGTATGTAGAACTCCAATAAGGAATTCCTTTCAACCTCATTTTCCAAATTCCTCAATTTTCATGAATTCAATTCTATAGCTAGGTTTATAAATCCACTTTCAAATTCACCATTTTTATGATCCAATTGCATGATTTCTTAAATTACTTATTCATTATTATAAATTTTGACTATTGTATTTCTCTTTTATTTTTAACAAGGTTTTTCATTGTCATCCTTATTTGTTCTTGACATGATATTGTCTATGATTCTTGAAGGTTATGTTTTAAAGCATGATTTTAGAGCCTTTATGTTATTATGAAAACTATTTTGGGAATCTACAAATCATGCATATTCTAGAATATCTCTGGAAAGATCCTCGTTAGCACCTCTAAAAGCGAAAATCTCATCAATGACCTTTTTCTCCCTCGAAACAGTGTACTTAAGATCTTCTAATCATATTGACTCCTTGATTTGGAGGTCAGCCACCTCTGAAAGTGATCTTTCATTTTCCATAAGAAGAGTATTTTTCTCCAAAGCAAATTGGCTTTGGTATCATGATGCTCTCTCTCTCTCTCTACAGTTTCAGCCCACTCATTCAGATGGTCAAGCTCGGACGCTGAGGTTATTTCCTCCTTCTCTAAATGAGGAAGAACTTTAGAGAGAATATCATGACCCTATAAAAACATAAATGTCAACTTCATAAGATTGGGGGAGGAAAAAAACAAATGTTGAAACAATAGTCGAAGAAAGCAACTCACCCAAGCACAAATATAAGTGGCCTCGTAGAGAAGGATCGAAGTAGGAGGCTTCCACAAAAGTCCCATGTGCTCATATGAAACTAGGGAGTCAAGGCATGGGACTATCTCTTGGGCTAAAAAAAGTGGGGAGGCAGGATCTTTGACCTTCCTTTTTAGTAATTATTTGGTGATTTGTATAAACAAATATTTATTAATTTATTTTATTTTAGAAAAGATATAATAATATATCTGAATTGTGTTATTTATATATATATATTTTCTTTTTAATATGGTATGCCATTATTTTTTAATTTATTTTTTTTCATTTTAAAAAGTAACATCGCTTACGAAATTTTTTGCGTACGCCACTGTCCGGAAGTGCCTCCCGTGGGGTTTAGTTGTTTATAGAGAAAAAAACTACAAGTTAAGCTAAAAACACATGTCTTTAATCTCATATAAATTAAACTGCCATTTTCCGATAAATACATAAACAATTATATTGACATAAAAGAAAAATTCTAAGTCAAAGTTGATGCAATAATTTTCACACTTGAAAAGTGAGGTTTATGCCTAATTAATTAATTGCCAGGACCTTCACTTAGCTGGTGAAGAAGTACACGTGGAAACTTTGTGATGTATCAACACTTCATAAAACTTTTAGACTTTGCAAATCCACCCCCAAACTACGAATTTAAAAACAATAAAAATCATTTTTAAAGTGATTTAAAAAAATTGTTAAGAGTTTGACCCACTATAGATACTTGAGCATGTAATTATTCTTTTAAATTTGTTAACTAAATATCTTTTAAAAATATTTTCAATGTATGAGACAGGCAAACCAAGAGTAACTACTAAAATTCTCAATAGCAACCTAACTTAATCAGACGATTCATCCCAAATTTGAAACTAGAATTTAAATCAAAAACCAAATTAGGTTCTAGCTATTTGAAAAAACAAAGATTTAAACGGAAGATCACAAAATGCTATCGTATATTAGAGATATATGTATTATGTATTTATTTTTGTAAAGAGTGTTGTATAGTAAAAAAGTTTAACCATGAAACTCAAGAAATTAGAATTTTCAAACAAGAGGTGGCAATTGGCATGGAGAGCGTTAATACTACATAAGTTTCATTTTATTTTATTTTACAAACGTTTAATTATCGTTTGAGGACGTTTGATAAATCAAAAAGCTGCAAAATAAAAATTATAATAATATAAATGGAAATAAAGAAACACACTTGATAACCAAAAGATTGTAATAGAATTTATCCCTTAGGGCAAGAAAGGACAAGCATGAACAAAAGCAATAATAGTTTATGGATATGAGAAACAAACAATATGAGTATATTAAACCTTTCTATTAACCAAAAAAAATAAGATACCTAGCTCCTTGAAGAAAAAGCATATTCCCTTTCTAATAATCTTATATTTTAATTTTAAAAAAATTAATATGTCAAAAGAAGAAAATAACAAATTTTATCATGCAAGAAGAAATTAAAGTGCATTACATACAACATGTACAATCGCCTATATGAATGCTAATTTAAATTATGTGTATAGCCGTATTTCAATTTTCTTTGTTTGATATAATTTAAATTTGCTATGGTAGATATGAGTATATATCTAGTCGAAGTAAAAAGCTGAAAATAATTTATTCATAATCTTAATAAATTTTCGATGCATTTATGCTACTCTCAACTACATTCTATTACATAAAAATAGGTAGAAAAAACTTAATTTATAGGCATAGTACATAAATATGTTCTATAATTTGAGTTCATCTGGCTTCTATATTCTTTAACTTTGGATGTGCACAAATATGCACTTAAACTTGTATAGTATTGAACAACTAAACATATGTTTAGTAAAATTTAAAGTGTTTTTACTATTTTTATTTTTACATAGTTAAACATATATAAATCATAATAACCAATTCAAACTTAAAAATAATCTTATATAAATTGTATTGTTTTTTTTAACAATCAAGTCACTCTTACTATGAGGTTTTTTTTTATATTTAGAATTCTTAAAATTTCTTAATGAAAATTAGCTGGATACAACAATGAGAGATGACATCAATAAAAAGTTACAATTTAAGCTAAAAACAAAAGAAGGAATAGCATCATCTTTCTCCTAGTCCAAAATATCTTTTGTATATACATGAAGTAGAAAGTGACAAAGTACAAAATTGTAGTTTGGTATAATGACAAACTTTTGGAGGGGAAAAGTTTATTCTTTCCAAACAAAGTAGCAATTTATTCAACTATATATATTGAAATGTTTAAAAGTAAAGAAAACTAAACAAATTGACTTGGATTAGTTTAAGGCATTTAGATCACATTTCTTGCCATATATGTCATTTGGAAATATAAATCAAAATAATTTATCTATCTATATTCTACATTATATTAATAGTAGAAAGACCTTAAGCTAAAATTGAATTACTAAAATATTCTTATTATTTAACTAAATATTCAATATAACACTTCAATCAAAGATATTATTAAAAGAAATGGTTTGCACTTTGAAGTGTCTGTTGAAAAATATAATTAAGCCTTATAGATACAGAAGCCTTAAACCCTTTGATAGACTTATTAGGATTTGGGGGTCGACCAATCATATATTGTCAAAATGTCAATCTTATTAGGATTTTTTTTTATGTTGCGTATCTTATAAGATTTTAACGAGGCACATTATATGTTAGTGCACATCAGGAAAAGTGTTGTAAAATATATTTACTTTAAATGTCCACTATAAAAATATAATTAAATCCTATTACTTATCTCCTTTACTTCCCTCCATTATGAAGATAACATCCACTATTCATCACTATTAATTTTGTAACCTCGCACACCTTCATAACCTCCTTCATTATCTCAAATCTCAACGGTTAATACCATCACAATATTTTATATGCCTCTATAAACACTATAAATAAAAGCATAATAATTCATATTATATTATTACTTGTTTGTTCTCGTTTTATAACAAGATCTGATTTAATTTAGTTCTTCTCAAACAATGTTTATTTTGATAGAAGAAGTAGATTGAAGGTCCTAATTAAATGGCTATTATTATATTTCTTACACAACGGTATGAGGATAATCTATAGTAGATTTGACTATAATGTCATATATGTGAAAATCAAAATCGGTAACTTTACTACCAAGCAAGTATTTATATAAATAAATTTAATTCAACTTTCCCCCTTAAAAGTGAAGCATATAATTGTCACGATTTAAAAATGAATGTGATGACACTTGTCCTATTCCACCAAGCCAAGTCAACCTAAAACCCAACATAAAGGATAAATGCGAAAGTAAAATAGAATGAAAGACTATCATAATCTCAACAACACGAATAACTTAGTCAAACTTAAATAAACCCCCAAAAATGGTTGTTACGCATACAAGCCTCTAATGTATTACAACTGATTCGAAAGAAAATACAAGTTTTAATGTCATTGTTTCTAGAATAGAACAAGATCATACAAAAGAGTAAGAGCGTCCTGTTGCTCCCCAGTATACACGCAAGTGTACGTGATTGCGCAAGTAATATATATTCTTTAAAGAAACGAGTTATCATTCCCAAGGGACTTATGATTGATTTATATCTAACAATCAATTCCACAAATAAAATAAAAGTAACCTTTTCAAGAGTTGGTGATGGTTGTTTACTACTACTACGAATTATGCAATAACTAAAAGTAACTAATTGTGAAAGACTTTAAGATGATGTTTCAAGCAAGTAAAAGATAATTCCAGGGCTACAACATGCAATGAATCTCATGTATCATATTATCAGCTTAGAACTAATTTTAGTTGTCAAGTTACTGGTTTACAGGGTTAATTGTATGAGTCGGATTACACACCTCTAGTCGCCTACTCCAATTAGCTATCTAACTACATCGTTGTGCGGGGATAAACAAACTAACTGGCGAACATTTATATTTCATCCGGTTTCGCAACCAAGCGAGTTGTTCGTCTGGGCGTCACTCCTGAACACAAATCACCTCAACTTAATGGGTCGATCAAGCTCTCTATATTCTCTGGTCTATCTAATGCCTCCTCTCTCGATTTTAAGATTAGCCAATAGATTTATCTTATGGTGCGCAAGCATAAAATACTAAAACAAGAATATAGAAGTAACTTATAATGACAACCAAGAATTAATTCATAAACCTTAAATATTCAACATTCAATTCGTAGCTTTAGCCCCAGAACTAGGGCATTTAGCCACTCGTGCAATTAGAAAACCACAAAATACAATTGTTCATGTAATTTTTGGAAAATAGAAGAGTTAGAAGATCAAAACCTATTACAAAATACGAATCTTGCTCTTGCACACCAAAATAATGTCGAACCCCTAACAATGTAGCCCTAGGGGTCTATTTAAAAGAGTTGGGAAAATTTGAGTCAAAGTCTACTTCAACTAGGAATCCTTTTTAATATTGCTCAAGCTGGAAAAATCAAAATTCTACTGGGGTGTCGCGCCTAGCATCACGCCAAGCACAACTCTCTAAAGTTCTAGTGTTGGCGCGCCGCGCCTGGCAGTACGCCCATCTCATCCTCTGAATTTTTGCTTGTGGCGCGTCGCCTCTAGCAGAGCGCCAAGCCAAGGCCTTTGAAGTTTTGGCCTTGGCGCGCCACGCCTCTTAGAGCCCCATGCCTTGGTGCTTCCATACTTAGTTTATTCTTCGCACGTCCTTGCATCTCTTTTCTTCAATTTGACTCCAATCTCCTTGAGAATTCCTGAAACATCTAATCACATGTATTAGTGCACAATCATCGCAAGTTACACAAAATCAAGCTAATAGACTCGAGATTATTCATTAACTCAATCAATTCATGGGAAACTATTGACAACTTAGGCATATAAATTAAGATCACGTCCGCAGATATGACAAACAACTATCTCACAACTCTCCACAATAAGCCTCAGACTAAGAAGGGAAGAAGGAGTAATCACGATGAGAGCTCGTAACCTACATAAGTGTAGAAGTAAGGGAGTGAATACCAAACAACATGGTACTCAGCAAGCGAACTACTAACACAAAGTCAATCAATATAGAATACATGTACTCCCAACACTCCAAATGAACCTCCACAACTACAACCTGCACAAAATCAACCCAACCTAGCAGTTCATACTTTATAGCACATAACAAATATAACAATACTTCAACGAATACGGATCACCAACACAAGTTATAACATTTCAAAACTTTTACACCAAGTTACAACATATATACTCAAAGAACGACTCTTTTACTATTTTTTCGGGCTAATGCAAACTCATACAAACATACCAATTAGATAATCTGAACATATGCCATGAATGCCCTCACTTGGTTATGTTTAGTAAAGCCTTTCACTCAAGCACTCACATTAACAACAATGCCTATTTTTCAAAATAAACAACTCACTCTCACAAATGAAGTTCTTACTTCTCTCAACATGTCATAGGCTTGCCCATAGTGTATTCTCAATTTCGCATTATATTTCTCAAGGAATCAAGATGACTTTCATTTGGTTGTAATGTCGGCTTAAGGTAAGGGAGGGAATATTTAGGAATCATTTTTGTGACTACACTTCCCTAATGCACATGTCATTGTTTTGCCAACAAAAATCCTCCGTAGCTTTTCTTTCTTCTTAGTACACACTTCATGAATATTTTCCCTTTTGTTGCTCCATCTTTGCCCGTTATTCTCTTCTTTTTTTTACATGCCTTTCCACTAGCCACCCTCACTTGAGATTTTAAGGTCCGAGTGAGGTGCACAATTTCCTTGGTAGGACCAGGGCCAATGTGTAGAGCATCTTTCTGAAATAGCCATCCTCAATAGAGTTGAGGTGTACAATGTCACTAAGGACCAGGGCCAAACCAGAGTTTCATTTATTCCTTTCTTTTTCACACAATTTAGCATTTCACCCTTTTTCATATCAACCAACATTTTCAACCCTTCTTCTTAACATAGTGCATTAAGGATTTTATTAGGATCAAAAGACTTTGGTATTAAACAAACGGGTTTCGGCTTATCTTGTGGCTTATCAACAAACAAGGCTAAAGGCTCAATGGGGCTTTACTAGGGGAACTTTCAATGGAAGACATACAAGTAAAGTCAAGAATTGGCTTTTTGAAAGAAACGCCTCAATCACATTCCCTAAGTCATACAAGCTACTCATTCAACACACCAGGCAAGTTCTAGATATCAATTGAAGAAGGACCCAAACAACAACTCACCACACATGGCATCATGACACAAATAAGGACATATCAACTGGCATGCTCATACAACTTGCATAACGGTCTTACTACACAATTAAGCCCGAATGTTTTTTTATTTATTCAGAGTCAAAACTAAGAACACATGTTTGTTTCAAGGTTAACATTCTTTTGCATTTTTCCAATTATGACTACCCATCTCGCTAATTTTTTTCGGACATAGTTTCAAAATACCAAGGTTGGTTTCTCAATCCTACTCCTCTATGTGACTAATTTTCCCTTAAGATGGTCATCATACATCCATCATTGGGAACTGTCACTCCTACGATGACTCTAAGACTCAATAAAGCAGTAAAACTAGTCCTAGTCGGTTTAAAGAGACTATCCTCAGAAAAAGTACCGAAAACAAACACTGAGGAACCCAAAATAAGAAAAATTAAAAAATTAGGCCTAAAACTAAAAACTAAAGCTAAACTCGATAAAGCATTAAACAAATATATACAAAAGGGATATATTACCCACCCCACATTTAAAAATAAGCATTGTCCTCAGTACACAAATATAACAAAGCATAGAGATAGGAATACTCCCTTAGGCCTCTAGGCCTCGTCGTTAGCACGACCACCATAAAAAACCATCAATGCATTTGCATCCTCATCAACAATATCTCCATCCTCATCATCCTCCTCCATCTTCTCATCAACAGTGGCCTCATCATCATCCAAAGGCTCCAAAAATGCGGGACCAGTCCTGCATAGGAAAGCTGCACTCTCGGTCAAGGGGTAGCGATCCGCCAGGTTCTCCATCTCCTCATCAGTGATCGGGCGTCCTCGTATCCGCAGTTGCAATTCCTCCATGCCGAACATCCTAGCCATGACACTATCATCTCGGGATTGCCGCTCTGGGGATGATATGACAAGTCCATATGACGTGTCCAGTGCCTTTGTCCTAGTCACATCAACTATCTTCCCCTTCAAGTTGGAGTAGAAAGCAACAGTCAGGTCCACCGCTTCCTCCTCAATTCCTTCAGCCCTCAAAAAATGGGTTATCAACCCCTCGTAATAAAACCTCCACCTCAAATTATTTTTGAATTTCATTATATTCTGCCTCAAAATTGCCCCAACATTAATGGGCATGCCCTTCATCAACATATAAACTAGAACTGCCCTATCTCGCGTCACATCTGTAAGATGTTTAGCGGGCAACAACACACTACAAACTATTTTCAACCACACCCGGGCGACCTGATTAAAATTAGCAAAGTGGAGGGTAAAATGCCTCCCAGTATCCTTGCTTTTTTCCCACCTAGCAATCGATTCCACCCCATACAATGTATGACGAATATCTCTATAAGGGGGTTTTTTCTTTAAACCTATTGAAATCATCAGCATTACAGTTTAGGGTTCCCAAAAACTCATTCAGTATTCTAGTAGAAAATTTCACATCTTTACCCCGGATTGGCAAAATTTTATACTTAGTCTCAGTAAGCCAGTTCGCATAGAATTCCCTAACCAACGTCAAATTGCAATCCTCCGAATTTTCAAAGATAAACCTCAGCCCCAGATTAAGCACAATATTGTAAATCACAGGAAATTGCGATTGTAAGCGTACCTCATTCACATATTCATCACCCATATACTTAGCTTCCTTTTGGCATTCGAACCACTCCCATCCATATCTCTGTACAACCTTTTTTCTAAACTTTTGCACTGGTTCCCAGCCATTAGAGGACCCGAAAGTTTCGCCCTTTTGACTACGCTTGGAACCCGCAACATTTTTAGTTTTAGGAGCCATTACATGTTAAGAAAAGAAATAAAAACAAAAGAAAAAAAAGTACAAATTAGAGGGGGGGGTCGGATTGCAGTGATGGTGGGAGGGAGGAAAAGAAGAAAATTGTAGAGAGAGAATAAAATAGAAGAAGAGTTGGAAGGAAGAAAGATTTGGGAAAAAGTGGATATTTATGGGGGAATTATGGAAGAATGAAAGTTAGTTTGGGGAAGGGAAGATGTTTTGGTGGGTGTTAATGGAGGAATTTGGAGAGAAAGGGAAGAAGAATAAGTGAGGAAGAAGAAGAGTTGGGGGATTTTAGGGGTTGGTTCGGTTGGGAGAAAGTAACAATGGAGGATGAATTTGGGTTTTGGGGGGTTTTAAGAATAGTGGGTTGGGTTATCCGGGTCTGAACTCGGATAAAAGAAATCTGGGCAGTGAGGCGATGGGAGGGGCGACACGTCGCTCAGCGCGCCTGAGATTGCGCTCTGAAGTGTATAGCTTGGCGCGGCTCACCCGAATGGGCTCTCTGTAGTTCTTAGCCAGGTGCGGCGCGCCAGCCACTGCGCCTAGCTTCAAGTATATTATATATATATATATTTTATTTTATTTTCATTTTTCAATATTACAAACTAAGTTACAAATAATGAAAAATCCTATCTAGCTAAAACTAATAAATTTTTTTTACTTCTTATGTTCTAAGAATTGAAACTACGCTAAAACAAAAAATGCAAATTTTAAAAGCAACTACCTATCTATTACATTTTGTTCACAGGTTGCCTCCCGTGTAGCGCTTGATTTAACGTCGCAGCATGACTCAGCTTGGATCATTCATCATTTAGCTCAAGAGCCTCCCGATCACGATCCGAATCTACCCCAAAGTAGTGTTTCACCCTTTCCCCATTTACCAAGAACGTAGATCCAGTCTCACCTTTAAGTTCAACAACCCCATGTTGTGTCATTCTTACCACTTCGAAAGGACGACTCCATTTAGACCTTAGTATTCCGGGGAATAACCTTAATCTAGAGTTAAAGAGTAGTACATTTTCTCCCGGAGTGGAAAAGAGAGTAACTATGTGCTTATCATGCCACATTTTCATCTTTTCTTTGTAAAGCTTGTCATTCTCATACACGTGGAGCCTAAACTCCTCAAGATCATGAAATTGATTCACTCTCTTTCTACCGGCTAGCTCGGGGTCCAAATTTAACTTCTTAATCACCAAATATGCTTGGTGTTCTAATTTCTCTGGAAGATGGCATGCTTTATCGAATACTATGTGATAGGGAGAAGTCCCTATGGGTGTCTTATAAGCAGTCCTATATGCCCACAACACATCATCTAACTTCTCAGACCAATCCTTCCTCTGCGCATTCACCGTTTTCTACAAAATTGCTTTACTTCTCTATTGGAAACTTCCACTTGGCCACTCGTTTGAGGATAGTAAGATGTAGCAACCTTATGATGAATACCTTACTTAGCAAGAAGATTTTTTACTAGATGGTTAATGAAATGCCTACCTCCATCACTTATGATTGCCCTTGGAGTGCCAAAGTGAGTGAAAATATGCTTCTTGATGAACTTTATCACCACCCTTGAATCATTCGAAGGAAGAGCGACAGCCTCAACCCATTTATTCACATAATCCACAGCTACAAGGATGTATTGGTTTCCATTCGATGGCGGGAAATGACCCATAAAGTCAGTACTCCACACATAAAAAATTTCCACCTCCAAAATGTTACTTAGCGGCATCTCATGTCTTCTTGAAATAGTACCCAACCTTTGGCATTTATCACAACCCTTCACAAAAGCAATAGAATCTTTAAATAACGAGGGCCAAAATAAACCAGATTGTAGTACCTTATGCGTCGTGCACTCTCCTCCATGCTGACCTCCATATGGGCTAGCATGACAACTTTCGAGCACTTTTGTAACCTCATACTCCGAAATGCATCTTCTCACTACCTGATCCACACCTTGCTTGAACAAGAACTGTTCATCCTAGATATAGAACTTAGCATCATGATTGAGCTCTTTCTTTTGTTGGGTGGTTGCACTCGGAGGGTAGTCTCCACTTACTATCAGATTCACAATGTCCGCATACCAAGACACTTGAGAGATATCTAATGCCATCAACTGTTCATCCGAAAACTCTTCCCGAATTTGCTCACCTTCATTCACATGGGAAAAATCTTCCAACCTAGACATATGGTTAGCTATTTGATTCTCAGTACATTTTCTATCTTTAATCTCAAGGTCAAATTCTTGGAGAAGCAATATCCATCGAATCAACCTTGGTTTAGCATCCTTCTTATTGAATAGGTACCTAATAGTTGCATGGCCAGTAAAAACAATAACTCTAGTACCTACCAAATACGATCTGAACTTGTGGAAGGCGAATACTAGAGCTAGCATCTCATTCTCAGTCACTGTGTAATTACCTGTGTAGAGTTCAGGGTCTTGCTTGCATAATAGATCAAGTGGAACACCTTTCGTTTTGTTTGTCCCAACATTACACCCACTGCTACGTCGCTTGCATCACACATGAGTTCAAATGGTAATTCCCAATCAAGAGCAATTAAGATGGGGGCCTCAATTAAGTTCCTCTTCAACATCTCAAAAGTTTTCAAGCACATCTCATCAAAGTCAAACTTTACCACCGTCTCCAAAAGACTTCACATAGGTCTTGCAAACTTGGAAAAATCCTTAATGAATCACCGGTAAAAACCTGCATGACCAAGAAAACTACGCACCCCTTTTACAAAAATGAGAGGGGGCAATTTCTCAATAACTTCTACTTTTGCTTTATCAACCTCTAAACCCGACTTCGACACCATGTGACCCAACACTATCCCCTCTCTAACCAAAAATTGACACTTTTCCCAATTTAGCACTAAGTTAGTGTCCTCACACCTTGCAAGTACATTATCAAGATTCCAGAGACATACCTCAAAAGACTTCCCAAAGACGGAGAAATCATCCATGAATACGTCTACAAAGTCCTCCACCATATCATGAAAAATGGCCATCATACACCTTTGAAAAGTCGTCGGTGCATTGCAAAGTCCGAATGGCATGCGTTTGAAAGCATAGGTACTATAAGGACAAATTAATGTGGTAAGTTCTTGATCCTCGGGTGCAATTAAGATCTGGTTGTATCCGGAATATCCATCTAAGAAACAATAGTACTCCTGCCCTGCTAGTCGGTCAAGCATCTGATCAATGAAGGGAACCAGGTGGTGATCTTTCCGGGTGGCATCATTTAGTTTCCGGTAATCCATACAAATTCTCCAACCAGTCACTGTTCTAGTAGGAATCAACTTATTCTTTTCGTTCCTTACCACTGTCATACCTCCCTTCTTAGGAACACACTGCACTAGACTTACTATCAGAAATTGGGTACACAATTCCAACATCTAGCCACTTTATTACCTCTTTTCTCATCACTTCTTTCATCAAATGATTTAGCCTATGTTGATGTTGTGCTTGGTTTGTGATCATCTTCCATGTAGATTCGGTGCATACATAACGCCGGACTAATCCCTCGAATATCAGCTATCTGCCATCCAATCGCTTTCTTTCTCCATTTTAGGATCCTTAATGCCGCATCAACCTGTATTTCAGACAACTATGCAGAAAGTATAACATACAAAGTTTCATTAGCACCCAAATATGCATACCTTAGGTGAGCAAGGCAGCGTTTTTAACTCCAGCTTGGGAGCTTCTTCTATCGAAGGCTTTGGTAGAGGTCTTAACCCACGATCTAGTGGCTCTACTCTACGTTTGTGAGTCTCCACAAGTACCCGATTCAAACATATTTATATCTCTTAGGCCTCAGTATCTCCATCCACCTCATGACCCACTAACACTCTTTCTAAGGGATCTTCGGGGACAACTAACTGTGACTCTACTAGGTGGTCTACAACCGTAATAACAGACAATTTTTTTATAGCTAGAAGGTAATTTTAACGCGTGGTAGACATCAAACATTTCAACCTTATAATGTGCCCTCATATTTAATTGTCTGGATGCTACATCAATCAATGCCCTACTCGTGGCCAAGAACGGACGTCCCAAAATGAATGGAACTTCAGAATCAGGTTCAAAGTCTAAGATCACAAAATCTACCGAGAAAATCAGGGAACCTACTTGTACTAACACATCTTCTACTACCCCTCTAGTCTAGCAATGGATCTATCAGCGAGTTGGAGAATAACAGTGGTTCTTTTAGGACTACCCAAACCAAGCTTCCAATACAATGATAAGGGCATAAGATTAATACTCGCCCCCAAATCACACAACCCCCGGGCATGAACACTTTGCCCAATTGTAATCTGTATAGTAAAATTACCCGAATCTTTTAACTTTTTAGGTAGTCTATATTGGATTCTAGAGCTGCACTCCTAAGTAAGTGCCACAGTTTCTTACTCTGTGAGCCTCTTCTTGTTAGCCACTATTTCATTCACGAACTTAACATACTTCGGGATATCCTACAACATGTCAACCAAAAGGAGGTTAATATGAACCTCTTTAAGGAGAGAGATAAACTTCCCAAAGCATTAATCCTCATTCTGCTTTCTGAACCTTTGTGGAAACGGAGGGGGTAGTTTATTTTGAGGAACGGGCGTCTCAACATTGGAGCTTTTTACTACCTCTTCCACTTTCTTTTCTTTAGTACCATCATCAATATCTCTCTTCTTTGGAGCTAGTTCCTCTAGTTGTAACCCACTTCTAGTACTTACCGCATTCAGTTACTTTGGGTTGGGTTTAGTATCACCGGGCAGCCCACCTTGGGGACGTTGATTTCACGTATCAGGACACTTCATCCAATTCTAAGTGTCAACGATCGTTATTCAGTAATATAACCCAACTAAATGAGTTGGGGTCGAATCCCACATGGAGTGGTGCATGATTGAGAATCAAGAGCGAAGTACGAATATGTTCAAGTCAATCATAGGAATAGATATTTACGAATAAAAACATAATCCAAATTAGGGGTTGACACAAGTGTCAAATAACAGGGGGATTTTGATTTTAACTATCAGCTACAACAACAACAAATAACATGAATTAACAAGTAATAAGACGGGTTCTTGGGATGTATTGGATTATAGTCTAAGGTAGACAAATGGATAATTGCAATTGTTAGTAAATAGTTGTAAATTAGTGAATAAGCTAGACTTTAGTGGGGATAAACTTTCTCTCGAACAATTTACCTCGAATCAAGTTGATTTCTCTCGAACACCAACAAGCAGCAATTAAGAACAACCTACGCTTTAGTCTATTCACTCTCTCGAGTTGAATGTGTGGAAAAAGGTTTAGGATTCACTCTCTCGAGCTGAACCCATGACAACCCAATACCCACAGACTATCAAGTCAGTAATCTTGGTTTTAAAACCTCTCTCTCTCGCAAGCCAAAAACACTAAGGTAGAATTGCATTTGCAACTACAACCCTTTAAACTAAACCACAATTACTGAATGAAATCACTTCTAAACAGCATTTAAACTATCAATTAGCAATACCCATAAGCTAAATCAGCCCATAATCTCATAATCACACCCCAAGAATTGGTGTTTTAGCTAGACATCATAAAAAGATAGAAATCGTTACCAAATTGTGTTTTCATCAATTGGGTAAGATTAATTTCGTCTTTACAAAGGTTCAAGTTGAAGAATTTCAAAGACCCACTTCCAATTTCTCAAAAATTGAAAACTTGAATTCTTCAAAGCTAAGGAAAAGTTTGTCTCAAAACTCAGAGTTCCAACTCTAAAACTGAAATATTATATATTATGAAAACTGATTCCTAAACTAAATATTCAAAAATGTATTTATAGTCGCCAAAAATATGCTGCGAAGGACCATTCAGCGCAGTAAGTTGGGATTGCCGATCTACTCAGCGATCCATCCTTTGGTCAGTTTCATCGCCTTTTTGCTTTGGGCTTCAACATCTTCAAGTTCTGTAACTTTGGGCGATCTAATCACTGCATCGCAGAACCGTTCGGCGACACGCCGACTACTCCTTTCTCTCGCCGAGTTAGTTGTCTCCTTCAGGGCTTGGCATACTGGAACTTTAGGCGACGTAATAGACACTCGGCGATTCGCCCAATGGATTAGGCGATCAACATGCCTTCTTTTCTTCGTTCTTTCAGCTGCCTTGTTCTTTTTTACTTGTTAGTGTCCATGCTTTGTTCCTCAATCCAAATACCTGGAAATTAAGGATTTTACATCAGTTATTGGCACAAAATAAGCATTTGAGGACACTAAATCTATCCAAATAAAGCCCTAAATGAGTCCAAATCGTGGACTCATCTACACCCCCAACTTAAACTTATGCTTGTCCTCAAGTAAAAAACAAGTTCAGCAGTTCAAAAAGGATGTCTCAAACAGTGCTACACAAGACTTAATTATGAATGCACACAAAAAGACTAAACTTACTCATTCAAGGATCAATTGTGCACTCAAAGATTGAAGTTGTGACTCACCATTACCAAAGATTCTCAAGCTCACAATACTTGTTTCAAAAGCAAGTTCAAGCTCAACGAAGGTATTTAAATGCCCTCACACAAAGAATGATTTCATATTCACACACAATGGTTCAACAATCTATAGCTTCAGAATCACAATCGACACTCACACTCATAAAGATTAACACAATGCATGACTCTACCCATATGTTTGCCCTTATTTTCCAATCAACATTTGTTTCAGCTCACTCAAGATCAAAAAGGCCTTTTCAAGGCTTGTAACGGGGTTAAGTGTAAAGGTATGATTATTTAGGCTTAGTGGTTGCTATCCTCATGAAATGTGGTATGAACAACATTTTCTTCCCTCGTCTTCATCATTCTCATTCATGCTCAAAAGTCACCCCATTATTCACTTTCCATGGACTACCAAACACCCCATTTTCTTTTACATTTTCATAACTTTTTCATTCTTTTCTTCTCTTTCTCTTTTTTTAAGGAGGGGTTCCATCTTTCTCAAAAACCTGGGTCAAATGAGACTTCTGTGCATTTCTTGATTTACCTTCTCTTTTTCACCACACCCCAAACTTAGGCTTTTGGCCTAAGTTGGCTATTAAAACAAACCGCAAATCATGAGGATTAAGGGTGATAGGATAAAGAAAGGTCACAATTTCATCAAGTTTCTTCTAAGAAAAAAAGGGTAACGCTCAAGGGGTGTTCAAGCAAAGTTCACACTCTCACAAGGTAGGCTACAAAAGAGGTATAATGTCAAATTATTTCACTCTTCAAAGTTGCCTAAGATCATCTCAAGAGCTTGCATCACTTAATCAACCGGACCAACGGGGCATATTCTAGGTGTCATCACACATGGTTCACGGTAATCTCATCACACAAGGCATTGACACCAATGTCAAACAAGACTCCACAGTTTTGCTAGTGTGTAATGTTCATCACAAGAAACCCAATTTGATAATTGGCTAGTCACAACGAGATGCAAAAAGTTCACATGTTGCCTATGCAACTTCATTTGGCCTCATCGTAGCCGCACATTCATTTATGTTCGATTATGATCACTATTCAAGTCATCAGTATTGATCAAGACCGATACTCAAATTTGTAAGAGAACATCCACATTCAAACACAAACAAGAGGTGGGATACAAAAAAATTTGGAAGGGTCCAAAAATCATTTACAATTAAAGCAATGAGCCATAAGCTCAATCATCCAAAACAACAGTGCTAAACACAATTTATAGCTTAGAAACCTAAATATATAGACAGAACAATAGTCACACAAGGTGGGCCTCACCCCACCACAAAACAAAATCTAGTTGTCCTCAAATGCAAGCAATTAAATATCCAACAGTCAATAAAAATAAGACAGAGAGGGAGGTAAAGTGAAATCCTGTCTAAACAGTCGCTCCATCTGTCTGGGCATCAATGCTTGGTGTAGTGCTCTGAACCTAGGCATTAGTGCCTGGAGTTACCTCAGAAATACCAGCTCCACTGGACCCACTCATGGTGGTGTCTCTCAAAGAGGTCTGGCGCGCAGTCTCGAACATGGCATCCTCCAGGTCAGCCAGATCATCATGAACATCAGCATCACGCACCAATATCTTCTCCTCATCGGTCTCCACCTCAAACTCATCAGCTGCCATATCATTCCGATGTACATCTTCAGTGGTGGCCGGAGGAATCTCAGAAGTCTCTGGGCATCCACATCATCAACTGCCTCAAGTAGGGAAGTGAAGTTAGTGGACTTCAAGTAGTCCACATCCTTCTTCAGATCCGCAACCTTGACTTTCAAAGTCGTAACCTCAGAAGTCTCCCCCAGTCTACTCTCACAATCCGTGACTCTAGCAGTCAAATCATCAATAGAATCCCGGAGGGGTTTAGTGCAGCTAAAATAGAAGCCTCAATCATCCATGGCACAACAACCTCCAATCTAGTAGCCCTGACATCAGTTGAATGGGCCAGGTACCCCATCTTCAGGATCATCGCCTAAGCAATCTTGGCGGGCTGGGAAGAGGTAGAAACACTCGGAGCCTGTGAAGAAGAAGTAGGGGCAGAAGTACCTGAAGGCCCGGAGGCTGGAGTAGGCAAAAATGGCTCTGCAGGTATCGAATCAATGTCTACCTCCGGGATATATCTACCAGAGCTTCTCTCCTCCTGTTGGCCTCCTCTCGTGTGTATTCGGCCTTTATATGCCTGATATCTGTGGATGAGGAGGGAGTGACCTTAATATTTCTCATATCATCCTGAGGCACTCTAGCACGCCGCTACAACTCCGTGATCAAGACTGAGAATGGAAGTGAGGTCTGCTTATGCTTGGCACTCATGGCCATCTCTTGCTCAATAATAATGCCCATGTTAATGCTCTTCCTAGAAATAATCGACCCAAGGCAGGCCGTCTTAGGATCACAGAGAATAGATTCATTTTGGGAGGGAATAATAGAGCTGCTAATAAATTCAAACCAATAATGTGCAGTTACACTCAAGTCCCTCTTTTCGCGGGACTCCTGCCTCTATCCATCTCGGGGTATTGTCTGAGATGAGGGGCGCCAGCCAGCCCTTGAGTTTATCCAATGATGTTGTAGTGGTAGCCAGGTTGGGATAGTCAAAGTCTGACCCCTGTCAAGTACCGCGTCGATCTGATCACGACTACAGTGCATTATTGTCCCCCGTACCATAATGGACCCCACCAGTCTGAACTCACTGGCTTTCTTCTTGCTTTTAGAAACCAGGTCACCATATGCAGAGTAGAACTCCCGGACCCATGTAGGTATGTATGAGCCTCGAGGCCTGGTGTGCTGCTCAAAATGGTGGAATTGGAGGGTGTGCCTCACCCCGGAATATCTGCTCAATAGGGTTGGGTTTAGTATCACCGGGCAGCCCACCTTGGGGACGCTGATTTCACGTATCAGGACACTTCATCCAATTCTAAGTGCTAATGATCATTAGTTAGTAATATAACCCAACTAAATGAGTTGGGGTCGAATCCAACATGGAGTGGTACATGATTGAGAATAAAGAGCGAAGTACAAATATGTTCAAGTCAATCATAAGAATAGATATTTACGAATAAAAACATATTTCAAATTAGGAGTTGACACAAGTGTCAAATAACAAGGGGATTTTGATTTTAACTATCAGCTACAACAACAACAAATAACACGAATTAACAAGTAATGAGACGGGTTCTTGGGATGTGATTGGATTATAGGCTAAGGTAGACAAATGGGTAATTCCAATTGTTAGTAAATAGCTGTAAATCACTGAATAAGCTAGACTTTAGTGGGGATAACCTTTCTCTCAAATAATTTATCCCGAATCAAGTTGGTTTCTCTCGAACACCAACAAGCAGCAATTAAGAACAACATACGCTTTAGTCCATTCACTCTCTCGAGCTGAATGTGTGAAAAAGGGTTTAGGATTCACTCTCTCGAGTTGAACCCATGACAACCCAATACGCACAGACCATCATGTCAGTAATCTTGGTTTTAAAACCTCTCTCTCGAACAAGCTAAAAACACTAAGGTAGAATTGCATTTTCAACTACAATCCTTTAAATTAAACCACAATTACTGAATGAAATCATTTCTAAACAACATTTAAACTATCAATTAGCAATACCCATAACCTAAATCAGCCCATAATCTCATAATCACACCCCAAGAATTGGGGTTTTAGCTAGACATCATAAAAAGATAGATATCGTTACCAAATTGTGTTTCCATCAACTGGGTAAGATTAATTTCGTCTTTACAAAGGTCCAAGTTGAAGAATCTCAAAGACCCACTTCCAATTTCTCAAAAGTGGAAAACTTCAATTCTTCAAAGTTAAGGAAAAGATTGTCTCAAAACTCAGAGTTCCAACTCTAAAACTGAAATATTATATATTATGAAAACTGATTCCTAAACTAAATATTCAAAAATCTATTTATAGTCGCCAAAAATATGCTACGGAGAACCATTCGGCGCAGCATGTCGAGATCGCCGAACAACTCGACGATCCACCATTTGGTCGATCCAATCACTGCATCGCGGAACCGTTCGACGACATGCCGACTGCTCTTTTCTCTCACCGACTTGGTTTTCTCCTTCAGGGCTTGGCACACTGGAACTTTAGGCGAGGTAATAGCCACTCGGCAATTAGCCCAATGGATTAGGCGATCAACATGCTTTCGTTTCTTCATTCTTTTAGCTGCCTTGTTCCTTTTTTGCTCGTTTGTGTCCATGCTTTGTTCCACAATCCAAATACTTGGAAATCAAGGATTTTACATCAGTTATTGTCACAAAATAAGCATTTGAGGACACTAAATCTATCCAAATAAAGCCGTAAATGAGTCCAAATTGTGGACTCATCAGACGCAAGTTCAGAGAATTAGCTACTTGCGCAACTTGTTTCTCTAAACTCATTTGGGACATTTGGATGTTTCTGATGTTTTCATCCTGCTTATCTATCCTAGAAATTATTTTGTTCCCTATTTCAGCCATTAGCTTTTGGAGTAGCTCTTCATTGGTCATCCCCCTTTTTGGTGCATTAGGATTTGCGCTTTGGTTAGGATTTTGGTATTGCAGCCCCTTGAGAACGGTATTGGTTATCCTCTTGCGCTTGGTTTTGGTTTTGGTTCCCACCCCATGAGAAGTTAGGATGGTTCTTCCAACTAGAGTTGTAAGTATTACCATAATTTTGCTGACCTTCACCCCTTTGCGCATTACCCACACAGTTTACGGAATACGGATTTGCCTCACATTGCTCGGTTTCATAAGCTCCACTACCACATACCCCACATCAATTGGCTGCTTGTTGTACCATGTTAACCGGTGCTTGGTTTACGGACATATGTTTGAAGTGAATGGCTATATTGTGTTGCATTGCATCCAGTTTGGTGTTTATGGCGGTAGCTTGATCTACATCTAAGATTCTCGCAGCCTTTTGGGTTGTGGTCCTAGGCATTTCCCCTTCATAACCTGGGTTCCCTGCTGAGAGCCTATCGATTAAGTCAAATAACTCTTCACAGGTTTTTTCTAGAGCTTGTCCTGTTGCTGCACTATCAAGAAGTACACGTGCATTACACTCTAAACCCTTAAAGAAAGTGTGAGCAAGTACCTCATTAGTTTGCATGTGGTGCGGGGCAGGCATTCAACATTTGTTTAAAATGAGCCCATGCTTGGTACATATCCTCCCTCTAGTTTTGCTTAAAGCTTAAAATATCACTCCTCAACCGTGCGGTTTTCTTGGAAGGAAAGAATCGACTCAAGAACTTCTTTGCTAGATAATCCCAGATAGTGATGGAGTTTGGCGGCTCAAAATCTAACCAATGCCTAGCGGTTCCTAACAATGAGTATGGGAACAATGTCAGCCTTACATAGTCCGATGAGACTCCATTAGGGATGTATGTATCACTAATCTCTATAAAGTTCCTAAGGTAGATTTGGGGATCCTCGTGGGAGAGACCGGTGAATTGCTCATTAGCATGGAAGAGTTGTACCATGCCCTGTATTAGTTCAAATCTACCCCTCGGTGGAGGTTTCCTAATGCTAGACGCCACATTGGTTGTGAGTGGGACTGCTACATCACGGACTGGTCTTGCAGGTACAACAGGGGGTACCCTTTGGTTATTCAAGTTTTCTCGATTATTCACGTTGTCTTGGTTATTCTCCTCACTGTTTTCTTGAAGACCTAACCCCAATTCTCCATAGTGTCTTTGATTAGCCATTTTTCTGCATCGGCGTAACGCTCTTTCGGGTTCGCTGTCTGGTTCGACAAGTTCTCCTTTTTCAGCCAAACTTGAAAGTCAAGTGCCTGCAATCAAAAGCTAAGATCCAGTAATTAACACCTAAATATTCCAATTGTAGACTTACGAAAATCAAATATAAATCAATTTCTAAGTACCCAATAGCGACGCCAAAAACTTGTTGCTCCCCAGTATACACACAAGTGTACGTGATCGCGCAAATAATATAGATTCTTTAAAGAAACGAGTTATCGTTCCCAAGGGACTTATGATCGATTTATATCTAACAATCAATTCCACAAATAAAATAAAAGTAACATTTTCAAGAGTTGGTGATGGTTGTTTACTACTACTACGAATTATGAAATAACTAAAAGTAACTAATTGTGAACGACTTTAAGATGATGTTTCAAGCAAGTAAAAGACAATTCCAGGGCTGCAGCATGCAATAAATCTCATGTATCATATTATCGACTTAGAACTAATTTTAGTTGTCAAGTTATTGGTTTACAGGATTAAATGTATGAGTCGGATTACACACCTCTAGTCGCCTACTCTAATTAGATGTCTAACTACATCATTGAGCGGGGATAAACAGACTAACTGACGAGCATTTTTATTTCATCATGTTTCGTAACCAAGCGAGTTGTTTGTTAGAGCGTCACTCCAGAACACAAATCACCTCAACTTAATGGGTCGATCAAGCTCTTTATATTCTCTGGTCTATCTAATCCCTCCTCTCACGATTTTAAGATTAGCCAATAGATTTATCTTATGGTGCGCAAGCATAAAATACTAAAACAAGAATATAGAACTAACTTATAATGACAACCAAGAATTAATTCATAAACCTTAAATATTCAACATTCGATTCGTAGCTTCAGCCCCAGAACTAGGGCGTTTAGCCTCTCATGCTATTAGAAAACCACAAAATACAATTGTTCATGTAATTTTTGGAAAATAGAAGAGTTAGAAGAGCAAAACCTATTACAAAATACAAATCTTGCTCTTGCACACCAAAATAATGTCGAACCCCTAACAATGTAGCCCTAGGGGTCTATTTATAAGAGTTGGGAAAATTTGAGTCAAAGTCTACTTCAACTAGGAATCCTTTTTAATATTGCTCAAGCTGGAAAAATCAGAATTCTACTGGGAGTCGCGTCTGGCATCATGCCAAGCACAACTCTCTAAAGTTCTAGTGTTGGCGCGCCGCGCCTGGCAGTATGCCCATCTCATCCTCCGAATTTTTGCTTGTGGCGCGTCGCCTCTAGCAGAGCGCCAAGCCAAGGCCTTTGAAGTTTTGTCCTTGACGCGCCACGCCTCTCAGAGCCCCATGCCTTAGTGCTTCCATACTTAGTTTATTCTTCCCACGTCCTTGCATCTCTTTTCTTCAATTCGACTCCAATCTCCTTGAGAATTCCTGAAACATCTAATCACATGTATTAGTGCACAATCATCGCAAGTTACACAAAATCAACCTAACAAACTCGAGATTATTCATTAACTCAATCAATTCATGGGAAACTATTGACAACTTAGGCATATAAATTAAGATCACGTCCGCAGATATGACAAACAGCTACCTCACAACTCTCCACAATACGTCTCAGACTAAGAAGGGAAGAAGAAGTAATCACAATGAGAGCTCGTAACCTACATAAGTGTAGAAGCAAGGGAGTGAATACCAAACAACATGGTACTCAGCAAGCGAACTACTAACACAAAGTCAATCAATATAGAATACATGTACTCCCAACACTACAAATGAACCTCCATAACTACAACCTGCACAAAATCAACCCAACCTAGCAGTTCATACTTTATAGCACATAACAAATATAACAACACTTCAACGAATACGAATCACCAACACAAAAGTTCATATTCATAAACCACAAGTTCCATAACAAGCACGCACAAACTTAAAAAATGGTAATGATGTGCAATGCAATAGCATGTCAAGTATAGTGATGCATGTTTGTCCTACGATACACATCCATTGAGACTCATGACAGAACCTATGGGGATGCACAAGGTCCATATATCCGCTGAAACCATTTTCCATCGGCATCGCCGAAACCATTTCACATCAGCATTGCCAGAACCATTTCCCATAGGCATAATCACAATAGATCTCATCAAAGTGTTCCTGAACCAATGCAAATAGGTATTCTCACATAATAATGATGAGATGCAAATTTCCATATAAACACACAATCCACAACAACACAATTGCAATACATCATTGATATTAAGTTGATATAACATTTCATGTCACCCACAACACATCACACCTCAATAGATCAACAAGTTGCCCTTTTATTATCCTTTTCATCATTAGAATCATTCAATATAAACAAGTAGGGGTAGGCATATTTCGGTTCAAACCAAAAAACCGATCGAGTTGAATATTTTAAAATTTTAGTTTTAGTTTTTTGGTTTATTAGGTCGGTTTCGATTTTCATATATGAAATTTCGGTTGCTTAGTTCAGTTTTTTGTTTTTAAGAAATTACTTTCAGTTAAATCGAAAATTGAAGTCTATATTCCTTAATCAGCAGTTGCACATAGTGTCACGATGAGTAGTCCACTCGCCTTTAATCGACTCCCAATAGTCTGACAGTCTCAACTCTCAACTCTCATCGAGTCTCTCCACTCTCACCTCTCATCGCAACTCAATAGTCTGTTATTTCATAGTTGCTTAGTTTTCATAGGGCAGGTGAAGTTGCAAGTTAAAAGTCAAAATTTGTTAACATACGAAATGACCTTTTACAAAGTTACAATGTAGAATTGCCTCAGATTTTATATTCTCCATATATATAGTTATATACAGTGAGATGGGCTTCTCATGGGGAGGCTTTTTTTTTTCTTTTTTTGTAAATTTCTACTATCAATTTGTAATATTTTTCTTTCAACGGCATCAACTTTTGAAGTTTTCTTGAACTGTCTAAACATTTGCCAAATATCCACAATTGGATGTGACTTGTTCGCCTGAGAGGAGTTAGAGAAAATAAACTAGAGTGATTGAAAATGTGTCACGTTTATTGTTTATTAAATTGATTAAACCGAAAATCAAATAGAACCGAAATTGTGATAACAGAACCAAATCAAATTTATTTTAATTTGGTTTGGATTCACATTTTTGCCAAAATGAAAGACAAAAAATCAAACCGAAATTTACAAGCCAAATCGAATCGACCAAACACCCTGCCCTATGAATAAGTCAAGCCATCACCAAGTCTCAGTACTCCCCAACACACAAATTAAGGAAATACAAGATTCTATATATTTAACAAGGGCTGAGAAGTCCACTTGCCTCAAGAAATCAGACAATGAATTTAGGACTTGAGCTTTCCCCTTCCGTTGGGTCTCAAAATCAAAACAAGTTATAAAATTAAATATTCACAATAATAATTCAAAACTAAGAACACCCATATCAAACATTTTGAAAAATAGGGTCAAAATGACCCAAAAATTCATTTTAAAAAATGAGGGTTAAATTTTCAAATTTAATCAAAATTGCATTACCCAAAATATTGGAAGTTGTCGGTGAAAACTAATTCAAAATTAGAGTGGAAACAGCCTTAAACCACCATCTTATCAAAAATTTAAACCTTTATAAAAACCTTCAAAGTTTGGAATAAAAACCCATGTTTAATCATCAAATTCATCAAATAATTAATGGGTAAAAGATATAGGAAGTTAGAAATCATTACCAACCGAAAAAATTTGAAAATGCACTTTGAAATCGCCTCAACTGAACTTTCAATACTAAAAGAGTAGAGGAATGTGTTGAAACCCCACTTTTAAAATTAAAAAACACCTATTTTTAGGCACAAAATGCTCATCTCAATCGCGACCCCCTAGGCCACGCGATCGAAGTCAACTCATTAATTGACCATCACTATCGTGAATGAGCCTCACGCGATCGCAATGATTAGGAACTAACTATATGCAATCACGACAAAGCCCCACACGATCATGATGAGTCATACAACGAGGGAAGGTCACACAATCGCAAAGAACAAAACATGCTGCACCAGAAACTCAGACATCAACAATAACACACAAGGCCTAAATCATCTAATAGACTATCAAGATTCGTTCAAAACCTCGAGTAAAGAAATAAGATATGCTTCCCAACTAAACTTGATGCTCCGGACTCAATTAAACTGTTGAAACACAAATTTGAGGTCTCCTTGACCTGAAATCCATTGCAATAAATTAACTTAAGGCTAAAAAAATACCAAAATTTCCTCGAAACCTCTGAAAATTCATCCAAAACCTTTCCTAGGCCTAAAATCATCCTCAAAATTCAATGGAATCGTCGAAAAACTAATTCAAGCGTTCGAACTCTGGATGTTGACCAAGTCAACTAAAGGAATAAAATCACTTAAAACTTTCAACTTATGACCTCAAATTCACGAAACATCTCCGAATAAGAAAACGACTACACTACTAGATTACATTTCGCATTCAGGAGCTGATGAAACTGACAGAATTTCATTTCAAGACTGTAAACTCCGATTGATACAAAAAACCACTCTTAAAGACTTTCACTCAATGCAAAGACTCAAAACTTCCAAAAATCATGACTTTTTAATCTAATTTCAAAATCAACCTCACAAATTGGTTGAAAATGACTCGGGGCAACCACTTGGAAGGTTAAATGATAAGCATACAAAAAATTTCAAAAATGACCTTTCGAGTCATTACAATAATTCGTCAAAAAATCTACTTGTACATTTATATTTTGAAGTGATAATAAAAAAACATTATTGGGTCAAGAAATCCCTACCATTTAATTGTATTTATCCAATACTTTTTTATATGACTAATTTTACGTTTCACCTTAAAGAGGAATATCAATGTTGACTATAAGAGCCCGTTTCACGATAGAGCAACCAAACATTCATGAATATTATATTTATTTTTAAAATTTTATTTATTTTAATAATATCAATAATATTTTATAAAGTAACGTACTAGAATGTTTGATATTCACATGCAACGAACACGTGAGAAAATTAGTGCTAGAAAAAAATATGAACAGAACATTCCAATTGAAATCTTAAAATCTTAAAATCACAAAACCTCATCAATTAAGAAAACTAACTATAAAATGGAATTTTTATTAGAATTTTTTTTTTAAAAAAAATAGGAGAATAAAAAAAGAGAAAAGAAAAAGAGAAAAAAAAGGCGTCTTGATTTGTCATATAAAAGGATTTGATGTGTTCTAATTTTTTTTACATGTATTTAAAGATGAAGGGCAAAAAAGTTATTTAATTGAATTACTCATTAAGTGTAAGATAACTATATTTGAATTTGACACATTTCATTATCTGCATACGTTGTAACATCTCGCCAATTTGAAATAACTAGGAAGAAGTTAGGAATTGGAAATAACCATTTTTGGAAAGAATATAAAAATCTGGAAATTTGTTAAGTATGTTAAGTTGAGTTTTTGGTAACTTCAAACGACCATAACTCCTAGGTCAGGATGAGTTAGGTGTGTTTCCAGATATCGTAGGAAAGATCATTTCAACGCCTTCGAGTTTGCGCGATTTCGAGTTCGTATGAGTGAGATATGCCCATTCGAAGTTGGGTTGTTCAAATAAGGAAATGTCCAATCCGGATATTTAAAGGGTGTTTTGGTCTTTTCCATACCCTATTAATTTATTTCGTTTTTGGTAATTAAGTTAGGGTCTAATCAGAACTAGACCAGTTTAGAAAAGTTGAAGTTCACGTTAGGGCTTGGAGAAAAGAGAAAAGAGGAGAAATAAGAAGAAAAATTCAAAGTTCGTCGATTTCTTGGAGATTTTCGTGTGGATTTCGCCAAGGATTTAATCCTACAAGGTATGTGAGGCTTTCATAACGTTGGGTTCATTCACCAACTGCCAAACATGTTTATTTTAGCGTGAATTCGTCCTAAAAGAGTTTGAAAGTTGATGTTCTTGATATCTATTCTTGAATTTGATATTGTTCTTGAGTAGGGCTGAAATTAAGAGGTTTCTAAGATCATTACGACAAATTATTGAGCTGGTTGAAGTTAGGTTCTTAGGTACATTTACTGGTATCTGTATCTAAAAAGAATTTGGGAAAAAGAAATGAGTTTGGGCAAATTGGGGCTGGAAAAATGAAGAAGGAAATTAGTCGGGCAAATTTGGGCACTGGCTCCACATCGCGGACCTACTCCCCAGATTTGGGAAAAATCATTTTGCGTCGCGGAGCGATCACGGACCGTTCTGCCTTAAAAAGTATTTTCGCGACCAAAATTTATTTACATCTCCTCATCGCGGACCCATCCTCAGACAATGATTTTTTTTTATCTTTTCTCATGTTTAGCTATCTAAAAACACTTCTAAACATCATGAGATCTTTCCTGTCACGAATCACGATCCTTGAATCCATAATTCAATTCAAGGAAAGTTAAGAGTCGAGTTTAGAAGTTAAGAAGCAAATCAAGAGAAGTTATTAAAGTTTTTCAAAAGTCTTTAACAAACGTTTTAACTTTGTTTAAAGACTTAAGTTTTAAATTAAGCAAAGAGTAAAGATTTGAGTTCATTTCTCCAAAAGTTATAAGGGAACTAAGTATTCCCAAGAGTTTAAAATGTTTTCACATTTGAACAAGAAAGGGAACATCGATTCCAAGAGAGCTTTTAAGCTAAGTTTTGAGTAATTATCTAAAACCAAAGAAATAAGTTTGTTTTAAAAACATATGAGCTAAGTATATTTTGGGAGTAGTATTGAGCACCGATATGGGGAAGCGAGTTCATATTAACTCAAGTCTCCATAAACAATGTAGCCATCATGGGTAGTAAAGAATCTTACTTTTTAGATGACTCTTTAAGATGCTTTTAGCATAGACTAGAGGATCCACTTGGTTAAGTGTTCTATATGACGGCAAAGTATAGGACAGTTCTGGCAGCGTGGGCAAGACGTTGTATCACCACTTAGGCTCATAGTAGTGGTTGTCGGTTAGAAAAACTCCCACAGAAACTATATTACTTTATTATATAAGGAAAGTTGAGTTTGTTATTGCATTTTCTTTAACGAACTAAGTTGTTTTCCACTGTTTACAAGCTTTCTATATATTGCATATGTTTACTGCTTTATATTGAGTTAAGTTATTCAGGAGTTGAGTAAAGCCAGATAAGTGTTTCTTTCAGATTCTTTTCAAGCCTATGTTGTATTTAGCAATCTAACTCGCATACTCGTACATTCAATGTACTGATGCCAGTTGGCTTGCATCTTCTTATGACGCAGACGCATGTAACTAGAATCATCACCCAGTACCTCGTTGATCCAATTGAGCACTCAGAGTCAGTTGTTGAGCTTCCTTGCTTTCCGCGGGACTCATTTTACTTTACTTTCAGTATTTCATTGTTAGGATGATCGGGGGTCTTGTCCCGACATCCCTCTTTGTTTTAGAGGCTTCATAGACAGTCACACAGTTAGTAGTTCAATTGTATTTACATTATCATTTCATATGTTAAGACTTGAGTTGCCATTTTGGCCAAGTTGAATGTTGACTTTTAAACATTCTAGGTTATTTTATTAAACCATTCAGTAAGTGCATTTGATCATTGTAACAATGCTTAGAGTCTTCCACTGAGTAAGTAAAATAGGCCAAGGGTTCGCTTGGGGCCAACAATGGTTCTCGAGTGCCAGCCACGTCCGGGGTGTAGGCTCAGGGTGTGACAAACTTGTTGTCAGAGCACAAAGTTCAAGAGTATTAGGGACTCTATGAAGCCGTGTCTGTAGAGTCCTAGTTATCGGTGAGAAGTGCGTCACATCTATAATTAGGAGGCTGCGACAGTTAGGAAAATTTCTCACTTCTTTCACACTCATTTCGTGCGTTAGAGTTTGATCTCTAAAATGTTTCCTTCTAATTCGTTATTGCACATATTTTTGGATAATCATGCCTCCACGAAGAGCTGTCAGAGGTCGTCCTGCTAGGAGGAATATTGAGGAGAAAGGGGTACCCAATGAACCTGAAGTGCAACCCTAAGGATATGTAACCAATACTGAGTTCCGTGAGGCTATCTGGATGTTGAGCCAAATTGTGACAAACCAAGTTGGGCAACAAAGAGGAGCTAGACAGGAAATGACTGATACTTCGAGGATCTGAGAGTTCTTGAGGATGAATACTCCAAGTTTCACAAGTTCAAGCACTACTGAGGATCCAGAGAGTTTTGTTGAGAAACTGAAAAAGGTATTTCAGGTTATGCATGTTGTTGATACTGAGAGAGTTGAACTAGCTGCATTTCAACTGAAGAATGTTGCTAGGACTTAGTTTAACCAGTGGAAAGAGGGTAGAGTTGAGGATGCATCACCTACAAGTTGGGCATTTTTGAGGAGGCCTTCTTAGGGCGTTTCTTTTTTCAGGAACTGAAAAAGGCTAAGGTACGAGAATTTCTTACCCTTAAGCAGGATTCCTTGAGTGTTCATGAGTATGGGTTGAAGTTCACCCAACTATCATGTTATGCTCCGGAGATGGTTGCGGATATGAGGAGTAGAATGAGTCTGTTTGTTGCTGGGTTGTCCCGTCTATCAAGCAAGGAGGGCAGGGCAGCGATGGTAATTGGGGACATATATATATCAAGGTTGATGGTCTATGTGCAGCAGATTGAAGAAGAGAAGTTGAGGGATAGGGAGGATTTTAGAAACAAGAAGGCTAAGACAGGGAATGAGTTCGAACAACAGAAAAGTAATGTGAACTGTTCTTCCTTTTAGCAAAACCAAAAGGGACCAGCTCCATCATCTTCTAGTGCACCTGCACCCAGAAACAAAGGTGAGTATAATGGTCAGAATTTGCAGAACTTGAGAGCTAGACCTCCGCAGTCTAAGGATAATGTGGCACAAGGGGGTAACTGGGCTCCTGCATGTGCTAGGTGTGGTAGAACCCACCCAGGTAAGTGTCTTGATGGCCAATCAGGTTGTTTCAAGTGTGGACAAGAGGGTCACATCATGAAAAGGTGCCCTAAGAACAGGCAAGGTAGTGGAAATCAGGGCAATAGAGCCCAATCTTCATCAGTTGCACCACCAGAAAGGGCTGCACCTAAAGGATCTATATCCGGTATTGGCGGAGGAGCAAACCACCTTTATGCGATCACTAGTAGCCAAGAGCAAGAGAACTCTCCAGATGTTGTCACTGGTATGATCAAAGTCTTTACTTTTGATGTTTATGATTTGCTAGACCCAGGAGCAAGTTTATCTTTTGTAACCCCTTATGTTGCAAATAAGTTTGATGTTATTCCTGAGAAACTCTGTGAACCCTTTTGTGTTTCTACACCTATTGGGGAGTCCATTCTAGTTGAGCGAGTTTATCGTGATTGTGTCATTTCCATCAATCACAAAGACACCATGGCTGATTTAATTGAGTTAGACATGGTAGATTTTGATGTCATTCTAGGTATGGACTGGCTTCATGCCTGTTAAGCCTCCATTGATTGTAGAACTCGAGTTGTCAAGTTCCAAATTCCTAATGAGCCAGTCTTAGAGTGGAAAAATAGTTTAGCAGTGCCTAATTAGACCATCTCCAACCCACCTCTATTTTACTCTCCATTCTCTATATTTGGAGAGTAAAATAGAGAATAGACACTCCAACCCATCTCCATATCACTCTCTATTCTTCATATATAGAGAGGTTTGGAGAACTACTATTCACACTCTCTATTTATCTTTTTGATTATTTTATTATTATTTCTATTACTTCTAATTAACATATTATTTTACATATAATGTCATTAATTAAATATCTAATATTCACAATTCTTTTTAAATGTAATATAATATTTTAAAAAATATATTATTTAATATATACTACTTTCATCCCGAATTAATAGTATTTTAATTTGTTCTAATTTTCGTCAATAATATAATTTGATTTTACTATTAATTTTCACTATAAAGAATACACAAAATTAAAATGATAAGATGAAAATTTTAGTTTGAAAATACAATACATAATATGATAATTTAAATACAAGATAACAATGCAATACATAACGTAATAATTTAAATACAAGATAAAATACAATACATAACATAATAATTAATTCGCGATAAAACAAGAATCATGCCGAAAAGATGTTGAACGTGCATTCGGAGTTTTGCAATCACATTTTGCAATTATTGCAAGACCGTCCCGTTTTTGGAGAAAGGAAGTGCTACATGATATAATGACTACATGTATTATACTGCACAACATGATAATTGAGGATGAACGTGATCCTAATGCACCAATTCAAGATGTCGTGGAGGCTCCAACTCCAACGATAGAAATGGTGGTAGATGAAAATCTCCGGTTTGAACAATTTTTAGCTAGATATAAAAAAAATAAGGACAAAAATGCTCATTTTGAATTCCTTAATGCATGAATAGAGTATTTATGGGCGCAACTTAATAATTTCAAAAATTGAGTATTTATGTAATTGTATTTCATGTTTATTTGAATTTGTCCATTAATTAGTATAATATATAATATTTTCTTGCAATTTATGTTATTTAAAAATTTAGAATAAAATAAAATTTTATATTAAATAGAAAATTTGAAAAAATAAAATTTTATATCACATGAAAATTATATAAAGTAATTATTGGGAAAAAATAACGGATTTATATATGAAATAAGAAAATAAAAATGAAATAATAATATAATATTGAGGAGAGAGAAAAAAGATTTTTTTAGAGAGTAAAATAGAGAATTGGGTTGGAGTTGGTTGTTTGAAAAAATAGAGAATTATATATTTGGAGAGTAAAATAGAGTGTAGGGTTGGAGATGCCCTAAGGGTCGCTTTATTTCGTACCTTAAGGCAAGAAAGTTAGTTTCCAAGCGGTGTGTCTATCACTTAGTCCGAGTTAATGACTCTAGTGTTGAGATACCTCATACTCAGTCAGTTCCTATAGTAAAGGAGTTTCTAGAAGTTTTTCTAGATGATTTACCCGGAGTCCCTCCTGAGAGAGAGACAGACTTCAGTATAGATGTTCTTCCAGATACTCGTCCTATCTCTATTCTGCCATATAGAATGGCACCAACAGAGTTGAAAGAGTTAAAAGAGCAGTTGAAAGATCTCCTTAATAATGGCTTTATTCGACCAAGTGTCTCACCTTGGGGAGCTCCGGTCTTATTTGTGAGAAAGAAAGATGGTTCCCTTAGGATATGTAAAGATTACCATCACTTGAACAAGGTTACCATCAAGAACAAGTATCCTCTTTCGAGAATTGATGATCTTTTCGATCAGCTTCAGGGTGCTTCTTGTTTTTCTAAGATAGACCTTAGATCTGGCTACCATCAGTTGAAAGTAAGGGAATGTGATATTCCCAAGACAGCATTCAGGACCCGTTATGGTCACTATGAGTTTCTGGTCATGTTATTCGGTTTGACCAGTGCACCTGCAACGTTCATGGACCTTATGAATAGAATTTTCAAACCTTATTTAGATATGTTTGTTATCGTCTTCATTGATGACATACTAATCTATTCAAGAAATGAATAAGATCATGCTAGCCATCTCAGAATAGTTCTTTAGACTTTGAAAGATAAGGAGTTATATGCCATGTTCTCTAAATGAGAGTTTTGGCTTGAGTTTGTGGCGTTCTTGGGCCACATAGTTTCCGGTGATAGAATTAGAGTTGATACCCAAAAGATAGAGGCAGTGCAGAGTTGGCCTAGACCCATATCTCCAACTGATATTAGGAGTTTCTTGGGTTTGACTGGCTATTATAGAAGGTTCGTAGAGGGGTTCTCATCTATTTCATCCCCTTTGACCAAGTTAACTCAGAAGACAGTAAAGTTTCAATGGTATGAAGCTTGTGAGAAAAACTTTCAGAAATTGAAAAAGAGGTTGACTACTGCCCCAGTATTGACCTTACCAAAAGGTACTCAAGGTTTTGTTGTGTATTGTGATGCATCTAGAGTTGGTTTGGATTGTCTGTTAATGCAGAATGTCAAAGTTATAGCTTATGCCTCCAGACATTTGAAGGTTCATGAGAAGAATTACCCAACTCATGACTTAGAGTTGGTTGTTGTAGTTTTTAAATTACAAATATGGCGCAATTATCTTTATGGTGTTCATGTGGATGTGTTCACCGATCACAAAAGTTTTCAGTATGTGTTTACTCAGAAAGAGCTTAATCTCAGAAAAAAGAGGTGGTTGGAATTACTCAAGGATTATGACATGAGTATTCTTTATCACCCGGGTAAGGCTAATGTTGTTGTTGATGCTTTAAGCAGGTTGTCTATGAGTAGTACCGCCCATGTTGAGGAAGAAAAGAGAGATTTAGCGAAAGATGTGCATAGACTTGCACGCTTAGGAGTCCGACTAATGGATTCTACAGAAGGAGGAGTAGTGGTGATGAATGGGGCTGAATCATCATTAGTGTCAGAAGTGAAACAAAAGCAAGACCAAGACCCAATTTTGCTTGAATTGAAGGCAAATGTTCATAAGCAAAAAGTATTAGCTTTTGAACAAAGGGGAGATGGCGTTTTGAGATATCAAGGTAGATTGTCTGTACCAATGGTGGATGGACTCCAAGAGAGGATCATGGAGGAAGCTCACAGCTCCAGATATTCCATTCATCTGGGTTTCACAAAGATGTACCGCGATTTGAGAGAAGTTTATTGGTGGAGTAGCATGAAGAAGGGCATTGCAAAGTTCAGAGGGCATAGCAAAGTTCGTTGCTAAGTGTCCGAATTGCCAATAAGTTAAAGTGGAGCATCAAAGGCCTGGTGATTTGGCTCAGAATATAGAACTTTCGGAATGGAAATGGGAGACGATAAACATGGACTTCGTCACAGGTTTGCCAAAGTCTCGTAGACAACATGATTCTATATGGGTGATTGTGGATCGAATGACCAAATCAACCCACTTTTTACCGGTAAAGACTACCCATTCAGCAGAGGATTATGCCAGATTATAAATTCAAGAGGTAGTAAGACTTTATGGAGTCCCTGTTTCGATTATATCAGATAGATGTGTACAATTTACTACACAGTTTTGGAAGTCATTCCAAAAAGGCTTGGGTTCAAAGGTGAACTTAAGTACTGCCTTTCATCCTCAGACAGATGGGCAAGCAGAGCGCACTATTTAGACCTTAGAGGATATGTTGAGGGCTTGTGTGATTGATTTCAAAGGTAATTGGGATGATGACCTACCTCTTATCGAATTTGCTTACAATAATAGTTACCACTCCAGCATCCAGATGGCTCCTTATGAGGCTCGTTATGGGAGAAAATGCAGATCTCATATTGGATGGTTTGAAGTAGGTGAAACTGGGTTGATACGACCAAACTTGGTTCATCAAGCTATGGAGAAAATGAAAGTGATTCAAGAGAGGTTGAAAACAGCGTAGAGTCGTCAGAAATCCTACACCGATGTTAGGAGAAGGGAGTTAGAGTTCGAAGTGGATGATTGGGTATACTTGAAAGTTTCACCCATGAAGGGTGTTATGAGATTCGGGAAGAAGGGGAAACTTAGTCCCCGGTATATTGGCCCTTACAGAGTATCGAAAAGGGTAGGTAGTGTAGCTTATGAGTTAGATATACCACAAGAGTTAGCAACAGTTCATCCGGTAATTCACGTCTCTATGTTGAAGAAGTGCATGGGCGATCCTTCATTGATCATACCAACTGAAGATATTGGGATCAAGGATAGCTTGTCTTATGAGGAGATTCATGTTCATATTCTAGATCGCCAAGTTCGCAAGTTGAGGACTAAGGAAGTAGCATCAGTCAAAGTTCTTTGGAGGAACCAGTTTGTTGAGGAAGCTACTTAGGAAGCTGAAAAAGATATGAAGAAGAGATATCCACATCTCTTTGAAACCGGAGAGATTTCAGACCAATGTACTAATTCTCTTCTTAGTACTATTTAATTTATAAGTTAGCATGTTGAAATTGCTTTGCTTGTTGGGTGTTTGAGCTGAATGTTAGAAGTTACACCCTTAGCCTAGTACGAGTAATCTCATTCGAAGATGAATGATCCCAAGGGAGAGATATTCTAACATCTCACCAATTTGAAATAACTAGGAAGAAGTTAGGAATTGGAAATAACCATTTTTGGAAAGAATATAAAAATCTGGAAATTTGTTAAGTATATTAAGTTGAGGTTTTGGTCAACTTCAAACGACCATAACTCCTAGCTCAGGATGAGTTAGGTGTGTTTCCAGATAACGTAGAAAAGATCTTGGAATGATCTTTTCAACGCCGCCAAGTTTACGCAATTCCGAGTTAGTATGAGTGAGATATGCCTATTCGAAGTTGGGTTGTTCAAATAAGAAAATGCCCAATCCGGATTTTTAAAGGGTGTTTTGGTCTTTTCCATACCCTATTAATTTATTTCGTTTTTGGTAATTAAGTTAGGGTCTAATCAGAATTAGACCAGTTTAGAAAAGTTGATTTTCGTATGGATTTCGCCAAGGATTTAATCCTACAAGGTATGTGAGGCTTTCATAACGTTGGGTTTCACCAACGTACCAAACATGTTTATTTCAGCGTGAATTTATCCTAAAAGAGTTTGAAAGTTGATGTTCTTAATAGCTATTCTTGAATTTGATATTGTTCTTGAGTTGGGCTGAAATTGAGAAGTTTCTAAATCATTACATCAAATTATTGAGTTGGTTGAAGTTAGATTCTTAGGTACATTTACTGGGTATCTGTATCTAAAAAGAATTTGGAAAAAGAATCGAGTTTAGGCAAATTGGGGATGGAAAAATGAAGAAAGAAATTAGTCGGGCAAATCTGGGCACAAGCTCCGCGTCGCGGACCTGCTCCCCAGATTTGGGAAAAATTATTTCGCGGAGCGGAGCGGTCACTGACCGTTCTGCCTCAAAAAGTATTTTCACAACCAAAATTTAAATACATCTCCGCGTCGCGGACCCATCCTTAGACAGTGATTTTTTTTTATCTTTTCTCATGTTTAGCTATCTTAAAACACTCCTAAACATCATGAGATCTTTCCTGTCACGAATCACGATCCTTGAATTCATAATTCAATTCAAGGAAAGTTAAGAGTCGAGTTTAGAAGTTAAGAAGCAAATCAAGAGAAGTTCATTAAAGTTTTTCAAAAGTCTTTCACAAACGTTTTAACTTTGTTCTAAGACTTGAGCTTTAAGTTAAGCAAAGAGCAAAGAGTAAAGAGTTGAGTTCATTTCTCCAAAAGTTATAAGGGAACTAAGTATTCCCAAGAGTTTAAAATGTTTTCACATTTGAACAAGAAAGGGAACATCGATTCCAAAAGAGCTTTTAAGCTAAGTTTTGAGTAATTATCTCAAACCAAAGAAAGAAATTTATTTTAAAAACATATGAGCTAAGTATATTTTGGGAGTAGTACTGAGCACCAATATGGGGATGCGAGTTCATATTAACTCAAGTCTCCATAAACCATGTAGCCATCATGAGTAGTAAATGATCATACTTTTTAGATGACTCCTGAAAATGGTTTTTAGCATAGACTAGTGGATCCACTTAGTTAAGCGTTTTATATGACGACAAAGTATAGGACAGTTCTGGCAGCGTGGGCAAGACATTGTATCACCACTTAGGCTCATAGTGGTAGTTGTCGGTTAGAGAAACTCCTATAGAAACTATATTACTTTATTATATGAGTAAAGTTGAGTTTGTTATTGCATTTTCTTTAACGAACTAAGTTGTTTTCCACTGTTTTACAAGCTTTCTATATATTGCATATGTTTATTGCTTTATATTGAGTTAAGTTATTCAGGAGTTGAGTAAAGCCAAGTAAGTGTTTCTTTCAGATTCTTTTCAAGCCTATGTTGTGTTTAACATTCCAACTCTCATACTCGTACATTCAATGTACTGATGTCAGTTGGCCTGCATCTTCTTATGATGCAGACGCAGGTAACCAGGATCATCACCCAGTGCCTCGTTGATCCAGTTGAGCACTCAGAGTCAGTTGGTGGGCCTCATTGCTTTCTGGAGGACTCTTTTTACTTTACTTTCAGTATTTCATTGTTAGGATGATCGGGGGTCTTGTCTCGACATCCCTCTTTGTTTTAAAGGCTTCATAGACAGTCAGACAGTTAGTAGTTCAGTTGTCTTTACATTATCATTTCATATGTTAAAACTTGAGTTGCCATTTTGGCCAAGTTGAATGTTGACTTTTAAACATTCTAAGTTATTTTATTAAACTATTGAGTAAGTGCATCTGATCATTGTAATAATGCTTAGAGTCTTCCGCTGAGTAAGTATGTCAGGCTAAGGGTTCGCTTGGGGCCAGCAAATGTTCTCGAGTGTCAGCCACGTCCGGGGTGTAGGCTTGGGGCGTGACAATACGTGTTTGAAGATGAAGGATTAAACATGCATTTAACTTGACTTGTTTATAAAGTGTGAAATCATTGTATCTGAATTTAGCGTAATTTCCTGTATCTTGCGGAGAAATTATATAGTAATGTACTTTATAATTCGTCATACACATGTAACACATATGTGAAGAAATTATGATAAAAATATATGTATAAATCATTGAAATCTTAAAATCATAAAAACTAATCAATCATTTTAAACAAAAAAAATTGAATGCAATTTTTTTAAAAAACTATATTATTAGTTCAAGTTGGATGACATAAAAACAAGGAAAGAAAAATAATAGAAAATGTCATGATTTTGTCGTGTGAGAAGATTAATTTGTTGTGTTCTATTATATCGTCACACGTGTTTGAAGAGAAAGGGCAAAAAAACTATTTAACTTGAATTACTTATTGTAATGTTCCATTTGTTGTGAATTTGCTTTTAATTGTGAAATGACCATTTTTCCCTTCCTTAGGATATGTGTCATCATGACCTCAACTTTTGGATCGTGACACTTATAAAGTGTGAAACAAATATGTTCGAATTTGATGCATTTTATTGTATACTATAGAAAATTACATAATAATGTACTATATGATTTGACATACACGTGCAACACAAGTGTGAAATAATTATTAATAAAAATATGTGTATAAATCATCCTACTTGATGTCTTAAAATCATAAAAACTAATCAATCAATTAAACTAACAATTGAATGCAATTTTTAAAAAAAATTATTGTTAGTTTAAGTAGGAGGGAGAAAAATGAGGAAAGAAAAAGAACAAAAAAAGTCATGATTTTTCATGTGAAAAGGTTTGTCGCATTGTACTATATCCTCACACGTGCTTGAAGAGGAAGATAAAGAAAGGTATTTAACTTGAACTACTAATTAAGTATAAAATACAGTCGTATCTCAGTTTGGTGTATTTTATTGTATATTATGGAGAAATTATAAAATGATATTCTATATGATTCGACATACACGTACAACACACATGTGGAGAAATTAATGATTTAAAAATATATAAATCATCCCATTTGAAACCTTAAAATCATAAAAAAAATAAAAAAATCAATCAATTAAACCAACAATTGATGTAATTTTTGAAAAAAAAATTATTGTTAGTTTAAGTAGGAGGGAAAAAACGAGGAAAGAAAAAGAACAAAAGACGTCATAATTTTATCGTGTGAGAAGGTTTGTCATGTTCTATTATATGTTTGAAGAGGAAGGGCAAAACAAACATTTAGCTTGAACTACACTTATTAAGTATCAAATGATTATATCTGAATTTGATGCATTTTACGTATTCTCACATGTGTTTGAAGGACAAAAAAGTCATTTAACTTGAATGACTTATTAAGTGCAAAATCATAACTGAAGTAAGAGATTTACATGTTAAGTGTATGTTTGGCGCGTAATTAAACAAACACCCAAGATAACAAACTCAAAATAAACATTAAAAAATAGCTTAAAAGAATGAAAATTACATAGAATAAAAATAGTTATTCTAATTTACAAATAAATATGATAATATAATAATGTACTATAATATTCACAATTGTTACAATTTATTTTCTAACAATAAGTTGAATATTTATATAGAATGTAACATGATTTTTTTATTTGTATGCATTAGTATTACTTGTAAAAATCCAACAGTTCAATAATAAAGAAACGATAATAAAATTGGAACCTTACTGATCTTAAGGGTCGCTTGATAAAGTACATTAAAACAATGCCTGCATTAGTTTTGTGTATTTTTTTTATAATTAGCTGGACTTTATTAATCACCAAAGAATGTGTTACGAAACCACAATCAGAATCAAACACACTTTGTTGTCTAACGTCATAAAAACCAACACTACGTTGGGGGTTATGGAGGACTTAGCCATATTGACTATATCACTCCAGGTCCCAACAAGAGGATCAAGTGATTCTACTGGGGAGGTCTAGAGAGTCATCTAAAATCTATATTGTTGTAATAGATTGCTAATCATAAGCTGGGCTCTGGCATTGCAGGTAAATGCTATGTCTTTTGCAATCATCTCCATGGCTTTATTTTTCTTCTCAAATTGCCTTTGGTTCCTTTTCATCCATATCGCGTGAATTGTTTCAGTGTACACCATTTTGAAAAGTTGAGCCTTTAGTATTTCATCTTTGACTTCCCTCATGGCTCCAGCTACGTGGTTCTCCTAATTACTTGGATTAGTGTTGTTCTTTTAAGCCAAGAGCAGATTCTAGTCCACAAAGAACCAACAAAAAACTGGACAAACAAGTGAGTTCTATTTTTCATGAAAGCAATGCAAAAAACACAATGAGGTTCTACACTCACGCCTCATTTCAAGAGTCTATCCTTCGTGAGTAATATGTCTTGTAGATACAACCACAAAGAGAATATAGTTTTAGGCCTGGCCTCATTTTTGTACATAATAACCTTCCATAGTACTCTTTTTGTAACCTCCAGTAGATGTAGGTAAACTTGTTGTATAATACTCTGACCAACCTTAAGAGGTTGCTGAATGTTATCCAAATTGTTTGAGTTGTCACAATCTTTCTAATCATCCAGCTTGCTTGTTGTGACAAAACAAGGTCTTGGATTGATTGGCCTTTTATATAATAAGTATGCACCTATTTTATCCACATTTTGTCTTGCTTATGTTCTAAGTCCCAACGTATTTTAGCAAGTGCATCCTTGTTCCATAGTTGGAGGTCGATCAGGTTCATACCTCCAACACATTTAAGAAAGCAAATTCTTTCACATGCTATTAGATCCCTTTTAGTAATAACATTAGAACCAGACCAAATGTAGCTTCTATAGTGTACCTCTATAGTTGTTAGTAACTTCATTGGTATTTGAAACATTTATGACCAAAAAGCTTGTATACCGAATAAGACTGCATGTACCAGTTGCATCCTTCCAACGTAAGATAGATGTTTCACAGTCCAAGATGAGATTTTTGCAACCATCTTATCAATGAGTGATTGCCATTATAGAAGGGACATCTTTTTGGTTGACAGAGGTACAACTAGATATCCAAAAGGCATTTTGACTTGAGTAAACTCAAGTTGAGCCAAAATTTGGTCTTTAACAATCAGTGATACCCCTCCAAAATATACATAGTTTTTATCCAAGTTTGATTGTAGTTCAAAAGATGCAGAAAATCTATTGAAGACCTATTGAATAGCCATAACAGAAGCTAAGTCACCCTTAGCAAAAAGAAGTAGGTCATCTACAAAGCTAAGATGAGTTATTCCAAGCTTAACACATCTGGGATAATGTGTAAAACTTGGGGATTCTTTTAGGGTATTTAATCCTCTACTTAAGTATTCCATAAAAATAACAAATAGAAAATGAGACATAGGATCCCCTTGTCTAAGACTTTTAGCAACATCAAAAAGAGGAGTTGGTTCACTATTAACAATGATTGAGTAGTTAACGGTTGTCATACATTCCATAATCCATCTCATAAATCTGTTTGAAAATCCCATGTTCTCTATCACTTGCTCCAAATAGATCTATTCAACTGAGTCATAGATTTGATTTAGGTCAAGTTTCATCGTACTTCTTGGGGTTATGTGTTTCCTAGCATATCCTTTGACAAGTTCATGTGGTAGTATCACATTATCAGCCAATTGCCTCTCAGGGATAAATCCAGCTTGAGCATTGCAAATGATGGAACCAATCACTTTTTACAACCTAGTTGTCAGTATCTTAGCGATAATCTTGTACACCACTGTACAACATGTCATTGGCCTGAAGTCCTTCACAGTAGAAGGGCATTAGAGCTTAGGCACCAATGTCACAACAATACAGTTTATGGCTCTGTATAATTTCCAATGGAGAAGAAGTCTTGAAAAACTTGTACTATGTTGTCCTTGATGATATTCCATTCTTCTGAAAAAAAAAAGGCATTATATTCATCCACACTAGGTGCTTTATCATTTCCAATGGACCAAAGGCTTGATTTGATTTCCCATTTTGTAACCTCAATCACATAAAACAAGTTATTGGTCATGTGTTAATTGCGACCCAATTCTCGTGATAGTTCAATAAATAGCTAGTAGTTTGTGAGTAGAGGATCCCATTAATCCCTTGTAGAAGTTGATATTTTTTGTTTTGATCTCTATAGGATGAGTTATCTTTTGCCAACATATATTGTAATTTATAGATTTTCTTTTTGTGCCCTCTCTCATTAACCACTGATGAGAAATATTTAGTATTATGATCTCTCAACTTCATCTAGTGAATTCTAGATTTCTGACGGATGATAGTTTCCTCAATCAGGCTCCACTTTGCTAGTTGCACTATCATCTCCCTTTATTGATCCATCCCTTGGTCTGATTACTGAATTGTATTAATTTCTTGGAGAACCTGTAAATCAGATCTAGTCTTTTCAATATTTTTCCTTATTCCCATAAACTCTTTTCTGTTAAGATTTTTAAGTCCCATCCTAAGCTTTTGAAGTTTCATCCATATGTTCTTCATGTTGTCAACATAGGTATTCTCAACCCAACTCTCAATAACAAGGTCAACAAACTCTGCATGTTAGGATTATGATCTCTCAGCTTCATACAATGAATTCTAGATTTCTGTCGGATGACACTTTCCTCAATTAGGATCAACTTTGCTAGTTGCACTACCATCTCCCTTTAATGATCTATCCCTTGGTCTGAGTATGGAACTGCATTAATTTTCTGGAGAACTTGTAAATTAGATCTAGTCTTTTCAATCTTTTGCCTTATTTCCATAAACTTTTTACTGTTAAGGTTTTTAAGTCCCATCCTAAGCCTTTTAAGTTTCATCCATATGTTCTTCATGTTGTCAACACTTGGTATTCTCAGACCAACTCTCAATAACAAAGTCAACAAACTCAGTATGTTCAGCCCATATATAAAGAACCTAAAAGGAATTTTAGACTTCCAAATAGGTGTTTTAATAGCAATGAGCAAATGAGAGGGATCATAAAACAACGGGTAGTCATATACAACATAAATATGACCCCATTTCATCATCCCTAAATCATTTCCAATCCAGTCTACAACATACTCTAGTAGAACCTTGTTTGGTATATTTTTTCAACCTGCATACTTTATTTGATATACATTATGTATAACTGATAAAGGGTTTTAATATATGCATTACCATGATTAAAAACACAATTTTCCCTCAAAACTTTTTTCATCATATTTGTGGAGATTATTTTCATTAAATTTTTTTTTTTTAAATTATGCAACGCGTGTTGTTTTTAATACACTAAATCAAATACAACATAATGAATAATCACAGCATAACTAATGCACGCATACCCAATATCAACATTATTAATACTCTATATTTATCATTATTCTAATACACCCTACCTACTTATTGTGTTACAGTTTGTTAGAATTTTTCTATCTTATTGTAAATTACATTTTTTTATTGTAAAAGAATATGTCAATGATTCCAAAAGTTTAAACTAAGATCATAAAGACTCTTATAGCCCCTTAATAAATCCCTTCCTTACTCTGCCATCCATCCTTAAAAAAATCACTTAGAAAGATGGAAATAAAATACACATAAAAAAGACTATTTGGTGAAAGAAAATAAAAAATTAGACTGAACACAGAGAGTGAAGAGTGTGAGATAGAGAGAGAAACTACTTCAGAAAAAAAAATCCTTTACCTTTATCTCTCTAAAAACCACTTGACCCCTCACCAATCCTGTAAAAAAGACACCAGATAAACATATAACATAAATTACTATCGTATGACACGCTATATTACAATCGATCAAAATGATTTTTCATAGCTTCTTTGACACATACACACACAATTTCACAAACAAACACTTTTCTTCTTCACTTTGTTATGTATCCTCGTGCGCGTTTAAAGAGGAAGGACAAAAGAGACATTTAACTTGAACTACTTATTAAGTGTGAAACAATCATATTTGAATTTGGCACATTTTATTATACATCGCGATCATAGAAGACACGAAAAGCAATATATCGCTATCGCGAGACCCCTGTCCGCGATCACAAAGACTAGAGAAAAAGGGTTCATAGCGAACACAATCCCATATATTGGTTGCGACCGCCAAGATCACGAAGAAGACAAATCACGATCGCGAGACTGAGAGTGACAATCGTGAAGGTAAAAATGACCTGCACCAGAAACTGAAAACCAACAACTCAAACTCAATAAAAGCCTCCAAATGGACCCTCGAGAATTTTTCGGAGTCCGATAAAAATAAACTGGACATGCTACCCCACTTAAGTCGATATTTCGGACTCAATGAAATCATCGAATTTCTAAAAAGAGGTCAAACTATTGAATTAGTCTCCCGGACCACTCTTGCAGCTCAAAACTTAACTTCTAACCATAACGCCCAAAACTCGATCCAAGGCTTTGGAAACCTTACCAACCACTCTACTAACTCAAACTCGACGTTCCGAAAGCGATGAAACTGACAGAATATTCATCCTACTCAAAATGTTGACCGAAGTCAATTCTAACAAAAATTCTCAACTCAAGAGGGAATAAGTCACCAAAAACACACCTGATCGCCCCGGGGACCACACCAATCATTTCCGAAACACAAACTAAACATAAAAACGTCAAGGGAAGGGCAAATGATCATTTCACAATTTCAAGTAAATTCACAAGAAATGAGACATTATAAGAACACGTCATAATTTTGTTATGTGAGAAGGTTTGTCACGTTTTATTATATTTTCATAGATATTTGAAGAGGAATTATAAAAAAAATATTTAACTTGAACGACTTATTAAGTACGAAACAATCATATCTAATGATAAAAAAAAATGTGTAGAAATCTTTCCATTTGAGATATTAAAATCATAAAAACTAATCAATTAATTAAACTAACAACTGAATACAATTTTTAAAAAAGATTGTTGTTAGTTTAAGTAGGAGGGGGGGAAATGAGGAAAGAAAGAAAAAAAGACGTCATGATTTCACTATGTGAGAAGATTTGAATTGAATTATTATTTCCTCACAAATGTTTGAATAGAAAGAACAAAAAAGACATTTAACTTAAATTACTTACTAAGTGCGAAACAATTATATATGAATTTGACAGATCTTATTATATCCTCATACGTGTTTGAAGGACAAAAAAGTCATTTACCTTGAACTACTTATTAACTGCGTTATAACTATAACTAAAATGAGAGGTTTACACGTTAAGTATATATTTGACGCGTACTTAAACAAACAAACACTAAAGATAACAAACCCAAAACAAACATTAAAATAACCTCAAATATTAAAAAAATATAGAATAGAATAAATAAAAATGTACTAGATCTGACTGTACCTCAATCTCAAAACCAAGTCGAGAAGCCATACAAATAACCTCAAATATTAAAAAAATATAGAAATAGAATAAATAAAAATAGTTATATTAATTTACTAATAAATATAATAATATATTATAATATGTACAACCGTTACGATTTATTTTCTTGATAATAAGTTGCTTGTTTATATAGAATATATAACATGAATCTTTTTTTATACGTATACAATTTAATAATAGAAAAACGACAATAAAATTGGAATCTTATTGATCAAAAGAGTCGTTTGATAGAGTGCATTAAAAAAAATGCATGTATTAATTTTGTGTATTACTAGTATTTTGTTTTGATACATTTTTTCCACCTACGTATAACTAATGCATAACAAAAAGTTCTAGTGCATGCATGCATTACCATGATTAAAAATACAATTATCCCTCCAAATATTTTCCACATTATTTTCATCATATTTGTGGAAGTCTTTGAAATTATCCTTATTTTTTAAATAGATTAAATCAAATACTACAAGTCTGTATAAGAAATAATCTCAGCACAACTTATACAAACCACAAATTTAACTAATATCAATATTATTAATATACTGTATTTATTATTGTTCTTATACACCTTACCCAAGGCGGTAATTTTTCTTCTTGTTGGTTGTAAAGAAATATGCCATTGATTCCTAAAGTTTGAACTAAAAATCATAAAGACTTTTACAGTCCTCTTCACCTATCCCCCTTACCCTGGCATCCCCACCCCCACCCCCACCCCTTACCCCTAGGAAAAAATCACACAGAAAGACAGAAAATAGAATAGATACAAAAGCTTTTTGGTGAGAGAAAACCAAAAATCAAACTAAACACACAGAGTGACGAGTGTGAGATATAGAGAGAGAAACTACTTTAGGAAAAAGAACATACCTTTACTTTACTTTTCTCTCTCTAAAAACCACCAAACCCCCTCCCACCCCCCACCCCTTACCAACCTCACAGTTGATCAAAACCATTTTCCATAGCTTCTTTCACACATACACACACTACTTTCACAAACACTCTTCTTCTTCACTTCTGTTCATACATATTTTATTTTATATATACGTATAGTCGTACATATAGATACATCTATATAGGTTTGTGTACAGAGAGAGAGGAGGAGGAAAATGGAGAGGTACAGTGGGACCCAAGCAATGGAGGGTGCACCGGTGGATCCGGTGTCTGAATGGGCTGTTCCAGGCGGAGAGACGGGGCTTGAAGGTGAGTTGTGGAAACTTGTTTGCTACATTTGAATTTCATGTGAATTTCGTTTGAATTTCACACCAAATTGCTGCTCTCAATTTGGGTAATGTGGGTTTGTTTAACGATCCTTTTTTTTTTGTGTTGATTTTCCTTAATGCAGAACCTATGTGGCAGTTATCACTTGGTACTGGACCAGAACCCTACCCTGAAAGGCCTAACGAGCCTGATTGTATCTATTACTTGCGTACTGGCTTCTGTGGTTATGGTGTGAGGTGTCGGTTTAATCATCCACGGGACCGTACTTCGGTAAATGAGTTTTTTTTTGGAACTTTTATTTTGGGGGTATGAAAAAAAATTGAATTTTTAGGGTTTATTTTGCTTGATCACTGATTTTTATGTGCCCAATTGGGGCTGATCTTATGATTTGATGAGTTTTCTCTTGTGGGTTTTGTTCTAGATGTGTAAAGTTTGATCCTTTACTTTTTGTTGGACATTTTTGAATTCTGATGTTAAAATCTTGATAAGCATTGGTTTGAGTTATATTTGTACTAATTAGTGGATGGGTGTACTTAAAATCCTGCATTCACCTCTGGTGATTCAAGTTTAAGAGATCTTTCTTTTGTTCAGATTTGTTGTTGTTGGTTTTTAGTTTAATATGTGGCCAAGACTGGGAATTTTAACATGCATTTGGTTGTGTTGGGTTTTCTGAACTGAACGGCAGGTTTTGGGAGCGATGAGAGCTACTGGAGGAGAATACCCAGAAAGAGTGGGTCAACCTGTTTGTCAGGTAGGTTTTCCTTACATGCTATGCTATCAGTTTCAGAATGTTGGGTGTTTTATTGAATGATCAAATTCGGAAGAATATGTGGTTTCTGGATTAGGCTCTGGTTAGTTTAATCAATTCGTCTGCTTGCTGTTGATTATGTACTACGTAAGCTCTCATCTTGTTAGTACAATCAATTCGTCTTCTTGCTGTTGATTATGTAATATGGGAGCTCCCATCTGGTTAATTTAATCAATTCGTCTGCTTGCTGTTGATTTCGTACTACGTAAACTCCCATCTTGTTAGTACAATCAATTCGTCTTCTTGCTGTTGATTATGTACTACGTGAGCTCCCATCTGGTTAGTACAATCACTTCGTCTGCTTGCTATTGATTCTGTACAGTTTGAACTCCCATTTTGCTGATCATAATTCGTCCTTTTCCTTCTTTTGGATCTTTGATGTGCTAAATGGAAGCTTATGGGCTCTTCTATCTGGTGTAGTATTTATAATTCTCCTAGACTTGCCATATATCTGTCAGATGCATACTGGAAAGATTCAATTTGCCTGATTTATCTGTGATAATATTCGTCATCTAGCTGTCTGATAAGTGATAAGTGCATGAACTTCTTTTCCTGTTAGACATGAATTCGTCCTTTTGTTCCTTGATCTGGAAATTTTCCATTACCATGTTTGTGAATTCAACTCTAAATTAAAAAATTTCCATATCTGATAAAAAAAATTCACGCAAGGGCCGGTAGTTGTGTACTATCCTCGATTGTCCATGTAAATTTCAATTTTGGCCCACAGTTTCATCCCTTCTATTGATCATTTTCTTGATAATATCTTTTGTCCATGTTCTGCAAGTGTTTTTATTGTTCATGATAATAATACATTTTTAATCAACATTTCCTGATGTTGGAAAAACTCGCATGGTTGAATTATCTATGCTACTTTTTGTTTTTGTTGTCTCTGTAGCAGGATATGTTTTTTCTTCTTGGTAAGCACTTTTTTTTTGTACTTCTGCTAATGCTGTAAGTTCTACTTATAGGGAATGCATTCTGCATTGCTTGTTTGTGCTAGTAAAACATGCTTCTATTTTTTATTTCTTTTGTATTATGGAATTCAATGACTGTTCTAAACATTTAGTTTGAGTAACTGGGTTTAGTTCACTTCTCATCTTTGGAGTGTTAATAATTCTTCTGTTGGAAAATGTGCTTCCACTATATACCAGCTCCCCATGGTTCATATGTTGATTTAGTCTGAGGAGTGAAGGTTTTCTATCCTTGACATAAAAATGCTCTTTATTTGGAACTTTTATTAGGTAATCCTTCTCCTTTGATTCTATCATTCTATGTCATAGACACTTCCCGTTTGCGGTTCCTATTGATTGCATCTCTTGATTACGTTTAAAGTTCTGAGCTTTGCTGCTTGTTTGTTTTTAAAATAATCTCATGTTTTCCATCCACTTTGGAACTCCTGTGTGGTCTATCAGAGTCGTTGTCTCATTAATGTACATTATTATCATTTCAGTTTCATGCTGAAGATGTTTCTCCCACCTGTATGTTGATTAGATTGCTTTGCAGCTGAACACCAAACATTCAGTATCTTCTCCCAATTTTGTGGAGTCGACTGCATTTTGATGGATTTGGCTTTCTATGATTTGTCTCAAATGTTAAAGTAGCTCATCCTTCTTACTTTTTAGTTGATCATCAAAATAAAAAAATTGAATATTTTATCTTTTTTTTATCAAAGAATGTTATATCTGCTTTCCTTTATCTTTATAAGATTTGTTCTGTACTTAATACTTAATATGTTCTCAAATGATAAGCCACTGTCAAATGCTTGCTTAAAAAATTATGATTTTCCTATTAACTGTTGAATGTGCAGACAGTTGCTCAGCCAAAAGTGACTGGTTATGTGTCCTGGTTTTCTGGCGATTTCTATTTGGATATTTTCATATATAAACCTACATTTTCATTGCAATAATGCTAGTTGTTTCTAATTCTGATTTGCAGTACTATATGAGGACAGGAATGTGTAAGTTTGGTGCTTCATGCAAATATCATCATCCAAGACAGGGAGGTGTATCTCCAGCACCGGTGACAGTTAACGTTTATGGCTACCCGCTGCGTCCGGTCTGCCTTCTTTTTGTTTTCAATCAGTCTTTCATTTGATTATTTTGTTCTGTTCCATTCCTTGTGTTTTCTTTTCTTTCTTTTGGTTTTACTCCTTGAAAAAGTTTCAGTATGATTGTTTCCTTTTGAGTTGACTCATAGAGTTCCTGTCACAGGGGGAAAAGGAATGTTCGTATTTTGTGAAAACAGGGCAGTGTAAATTTGGCGTCACTTGTAAATTTAATCATCCACAACCTGCTGGAGCACAAGTGCCTGCACCAGCAGCTGGACCTGGACCTGGACCTCTGACTGCGCCAGCAGCTGTTCCTGCACCACACATTTATCCAACGGTGCAGTCTCCTGTTCAATCAGCTCAACAATACGGGGTAGTTTCTGGCAACTGGCCAGTTGCAAGGCCTACTCTACTTCCTGGTTCATATATCCCTGGGACTTATGGTTCTATGCTTCTTCCCCCAGGGATGGTTCCTCTACCAGGTTGGACTCCTTATCCGGTAGGTACATCATAAATGCTTCTTTCATCTCAATTTTTCTGGATGCACCAACTATCTGCTAAGTTTTAATTTATGCGGTATAGGCCCCTATTAATCCAGTTCCCTCCCCAAGTACTCAACTTGCTGCTGCAGCAGGCCCCATGTATGGGCTTTCTCAACTATCTCCTTCAGCACCTGCCTACACAGGACCATATTTATCTGTTCCTTCTCCTGCCGGTCCTTCTAGCAGCAGTCAGAAGGAGCATGCATTTCCAGAAAGGCCTGGACTTCAAGAATGTCAGTACTACATGAAGTATGGGGACTGTAAATATGGATCTTCTTGTAGATACCATCATCCACCTGAATGGAGTGGACCTAAAACAAGTTTTATCCTCAGTGCTATGGGCCTCCCTCTTCGTCCGGTGAGAATCTTTGTGTGCAATCTTTAGATTGAAATTCTACGTATGGGTCAGCACATCAGTGTTTCTAATTTTTTTTGCTAAAGCATTCTCCATGAGTCCATGTTAAATTTAACCTTTCTTTCTCTAACCTTTAAATCTGGTATTACATTACTATTTGATAGACAAACTCCTATAAATGCATGAAATAGGAAAGAAGACATTATGTGTCCTAGGATATTTAGGATTAAGCAATGCACTACTAATTGTGATGGTATATTGCATGAAGTGAAGAGTGTTTGAATTATTGCATCAGACAACTTTTACAAGGAGGTATCTGCATTTGTTGACATTGTTGCTATTCGAGTGGGCAGGGCTACTTTTTGGAAGGACAATTACTTAAGTTAGGAAATAGTATTTGAATTTGTGATGGAATATGTTGAATTTACTTTTTGTTTTAAAAGAGTTGATTGTCAAGGTTAAACATGGTATCATTAGTTTGTCATCTGCGGTGCAGTAATAATTGAAAAAAGACGATTACTTTTTCTTCTTCTCATATTTGAGGAAAATACTTTTCAAGCAACAAGGAAAGTGCTTGTGAGGGAGGTTCTTGGGTTTTTACCGTGCAAAAGGATTAGGTAGGATGTTTGCTTTTCTTTAAAAAATAGACAATTTTTTTGGATATCAGATTCGCTGACGTATTCTCTTAGGAGAAACTACAGATAGTAAATTGAAGAGTGTTGAAGGATACTTGGGCTGAAGATGCTACATACTTGTTGAAAGTACATATTAGTTCTGATGATGAAATGCTGGTCTTAATAGCTCATGCTCACAGTTATTTCTGGCCAGTTTTTGGGTCTATCGACAAACAATTGATGTTTAGATGAAAACCATCATACTACTTTCAAACTGATGACACCTTAGTGAATCAGCAATTGGTCATACTATCTTGTTGTGCCTGTTTTACCCAGATCTGTGTGGTTGTTGCCGCAGTCTGACCTTTTAGTGCTTATCTCCTAGGTTACAGAGAATTTGGCGAACATCCTTTCTGATAATTTGCCCATGGCTCTTATGTTTCAATTAAGGAGTTCTGCAACTGCTGCAACTATATCTGATATTGAGTGAGGATGTCCAAGAAGAAATTATTGATTTACTGATTTTTGAATTAGTTGTTTCAACGTTTTTTCTATAAGAAATTCATGCATCTTGTTTGCATGTCTAAAAAACTAGGACGTTTGGGGAGAGCTTTTAATAGATTTATAATTCTAATATTTGTAATGCTTTGATCCAGTTAAGTGGTGTTTACTTTAATTTTATTACAATGTGAACGATCTGTTAGATACTGTACATGCTCCCTAGGCATTTCTCTGCTATTCTCTCCATATCAACTCGGGATATGTAAATGGGTGACATCATATGAAGTTTCAGTGGCTTGGTAGTATAAAATATCATGCTTTTGTTCCCGATGCTTGCAGATGGTGAAATCTTACCTACTCTTCTGGGAACTACCAAACTTTTCTTAACTTGTCTAACAAAATAAATTACTGAACTTGAATGCATCTTATTTAAGAGTCAAAATAGCTTTTCCATGTGGCATGTTTACTTGGATTTCGAACTATCTTCAGATGTGTTGCTCATCACTGACAAAAAAAACATAGATTCTGGTAAGAGTGCAACATGTGATGTGTGGGCAGGCGCATATTATGAGTTTGAACCCTGCTGCAGACCAAAAGCCTGGTACTATCCACCAAGTTTCAAACTATCTGCCAGCTGGCCTTTGGGGGGATTTATAGCTCCCCATATTTTGTGATCTTATACTTCGTTCTGCTTTTAAAAATCAAATATGAAACTTCATACACCTTAAAGTTCAGATGAAGAAAAGTAGGAACCTGGTATGAAACGACCCCCTTTGCACCATTAGTCTAATGCCATATCTTTGCTATTTATGCTTCTACAAGTCTTGCATGATTCATTGATATAACAGTCTTTGTGTTAGTTGTGGGAAGCCGTAAAATTGACATTTTGGCAAGATTTTTGGTGCTCAACAAGTGATTCCGTAAATATGTGTATTCTGGATATGAGATGCATCCCAGCCTTCATATACTAAGCCATCAGCTATTGGTCATCCCTTCCATGAAGTACAAGTGGCATACTGTTTTGTGATTAAGTTTCAGTGCTGTTTTATATACCAACTGTTAAAGTTTCTTTGCTAACTGAATGTGCTAGGAACTTGCTTGTCTTTTCCTTTACCTCTTCCCTTGATCACCGCCATTTCTTGCTGAAAAGTCTGTTAGTATTTGAAACAAGTGAATTCTGTAGTTTGAGTTCATACACTGCTTTGGTGATTTGGAAGATTAATTTTGTTTGTGTTCCTCTGAATGGTTTTTTCAGGGTGCACCAGTTTGCTCTCACTTTGCACAAAATGGAGTCTGCAAGTTTGGGCCGTCTTGCAAGTTTGACCATCCAATGGGATTGAGTTATAGTTCATCTTCTTCTTCTCTTGCTGATATGGCTGTTGCTCCTTACCCTGTGGGATCTGCTGTTGGTACTTTGGCTCCATCGTCCTCATCCTCAGACTTGCGTCCTGAAGTCATATCTGGATCTGGCAGGGATGGGTTCTCTACCCAAGTATCTTCCATGAACACTTCAAGCGGTTCAGTTGGTTCAATGTTTTCAAAGGGTGGTCCTGCTTCTCATTCTGGTGTTCAGCAATCTGTACAGAGTTCAAATCCTTCCGGTGGCAGCAGCAGCAGCGCAGGCCATGGAAGTGAGGCTCGCACATCAAATTGAGAGAAGATTTAGTGATCACATTTTTTCTGTTGCTCAATGATCACATGACGAGCACTTTATTTTTGGTGATAGTCCCTTTTAGGAGGATTTTATCCAAATTAGTCACACCTTGCTTCTTTCAATATTCAGATCTAGCACACACTCTAGTTCTGTCCACCTCCACCTGCTGTTCATAAGGCCACCCACCTCTTTACCTCATTTCGAATAAGTGATAATCCATCCTTGAAAGGTCCAACTACCCTCAGTAGAGGTTTGTAGCTAGTTTCTGAATAACAAGAAACAAAACACCACCTTCCATCTTAGATATCTGCAACCACGCCCCAATTTTTGGACCTTGTTGTGGCTATTTATGTTGTAGTGTTTTTTAGGGAGCGAAAACATCACTCCTACACCCCTTGTCCTTTGAAATTTAGGCTGTCTTCACCTATCCTCTTTAGTCCCCTTGAATACCAAGGTCTTCTTTCCATCCCTGTTTCTGCTTGGGAGCTTTGTTGTGAAGGAACAGCTGAACTTACAGATTCTGAACCAGACAATGTTTTATTGTCTCTTTATGGGATATTTGATCAATACTTGTGTTGTAATATGAAGAATTGCTCGAATTTACAGTTGAAAATATCAAGTAACAACTTTGACTTTGTAAGAATTGCTTCCTTTTTCTTTGTCATTTTCAGTCTTTATTTATTTCTATTATAGCCCTTTTTAGTTGCTGTAAATGGTCTTACTATTGCTAGAGTAGGAAGCAAAATAATTCATATGGTAAAACATTTCTCCTTCTCCTAACTCAGGTCATTGTTAGGTGTGTTTAGACTTCAGAACTTGTTGGTCCAATGTAGCAGTTACAACCTTAAAAGACTAAATTCGTACTTCAATTTTGTGATCTTAAACTTGTTAAGTAGGATATTGAATTGGAAAACTTATAAAATATAGAAAGAGATACTCTTGTTGGAACAGACTAAAATGAAAATAAGGGACTTAAGTTGAGACGGAGAGACTACCACCCAAGACTCACTCTCTCCTGCCACATTAGCTACGGTAATGTGTTTTCGTCTCCTTATATGATTTTGAATAATGTTTTTACTTGCACAAACAGATGTTTGGAACGTTTCTTCATTTTAATTTTGAGTTTTGCAGTTATACTAAAGAAGTTGCTGTTGGTTAGACAAGACTAGTAAAGTGTTGTACAAATCTAATTGGAGATTGCATGTAAGTCTACAACTTCTCATTTTGCTTTGTACGACTTACTAGTATGTCACTATCATCTTAGGACCGTCGACAGATTTTGGAAGCATTTTTAGAAATTTTTGTAGCTAAATATGTTTCGCTACAAAATTTGTCTACTCTCCCCCCTCGTCCACTTTTAATTGTCATATTGCGCTTTCGAAAGTCAATTCAACTAATTTACAATGTTAAATTAGATTACATTAATTTGATATTTTAAACAAAAAATTTAGATATTCAAAAACTACTATATATTGCAATTTTTTGCATATCAATATGATGAAAAAATACATCATAAAATGTTAGTCAAAGTTCTTATAGTTTGATTCTAAAAAAAGAAACCATGACAATTAAAAGTGGACGGAGGGAATAGTTTTTGGGACAAAATATAGCCTATTGGTTTCTTTTTAAATTTTAAACTTACCAAAACTTTATATTTTATAAAAATAATTCATCTATTTATCACCCTAACTAATTCCTATCTACCATTTTTGGCCATCAGTCCATGTTTATCATGAAGAGATTGTTGGTACAATATTGGAAGATTATAGTAAAGAATAACTATTACTATCATTATTATTACTCCCTCCGTTTCACAAAGAATGACTTCCTTTCCTTTTTAGTCAGTTTCAAAAAGAATGACCTATTTCCTTTTTTGGTAACATTTTACTTTTTGCTTTCCACGTGGCATGTTTAAGACCACAGGATTAAGGGCAATTTTGTACATTTGACATAACTTTAATTTAGGACCACAAGATTCAAGAGTCTTTTTTATTTACTTAAACTCCGTGCCAAGTCAAACCAGGTCATTCTTTGTGAAACGGAGGGAGTACTATTTATCTTTTTTCACGTATGGTTCTTCGTTACTAATTATAGTGGCTAGTAATTGTGTTATTAGTAGTTTTTATTAAAATATTGTGTTATGATTTTGAAGATAAAGTATTATCTAGTTCATTATAAAAATAATAATTTTGTGCCAAACTTATGAGTATTTTTTTAATATAGTTTTTAAACTTAGGGATGTAAGTCATGTTTCATGTTTTCCAAAAAAAAATAAATCAAAGTGAATAATGTTCTTAGACACTATAGACAAACACATTTTGAAACATAAAAACATACATCACATCCCAAAAATATTGAAAAATTTCGATCAATTTTCAGCATGATATAATATTAATAATACACACATTCATAGTTTTACAATATTGTGCTTTTTTTCAAAGAATTGGTCAAGTGTGGTAAAACAACAACTATTGTAAAAACATAAGCTTGTTATGATGTTTGTTTCTTGGAACCAATGTTGTTGTTATACTGAACTGTCAAGTGACGACTATTTCTTAAACAAATTGAAAACATTGAATAAAAACGTAAAATAATATCGAAATATTTTTCACTTGACAAAATCCATACTTAAATATATTATAGTACTATTGTTACATTACAACTTTAAGACACCAAAAACTAGTAAAAAAGAAAAAGAGAAAGGAGGAATTAATTAGGTTGGCAAAAAAGTACATTAGATAGAATTACACTGAAAATAAAATAAAATATATCAAAATAGAGTAGTGTATCCAAATTCAACATCACCAAAAGTAGTAGCAGCAGCATTAGTAGTTTCATGATTAGGCATCATCATCAGCTGATCATTATTATGATCAAAATTAGCTGCATTATTAATCTCCATGTTTGGATAATAATAACTTCCAGCTGCCACGTCATCCATCATTTGATTCATGTTGCTATTATTCATCATCGTCATGGCTGATAACTCACAAGTACTCTCCCATGACGACATGTATTTTTCCTCATCGAAAAATCCATTAGTACCATAAAAAGTGTTTTGATGATCATTGTTCTCTTCTTCACGATTTTTTATGATCATTTTACTCTGAGGAGTAGAAGAAGGTTGTTGTTGTGGTGGTGGTTTCAAGCAGCTATCGGGAACAATGCAATCTAATAAATAACCTGAATTTGTATTATTCATGTTATCGTGATCACTTAAAAAGACGAAGTTGTTGTTCTCGTTAGGTGATGAGCCATACGACGATGACTCATCAGAATTGGTGGTGGTAGTGGTGGTGATGATTTTAGTCTTGGTGTTTTTGATAACGTTGTTGTTACTCATAGGAGTATTGAAGTTGAAATGTGTATTAGGGTTCAACATGTTTTGGACATGTTCAAAAGGTGAAATAAGTGAAGGGAAATTAGTATTAGCACTATCACTAGTGTAAATAAAATTAGTCCTAGCTTGAGTGCCTTTCATAGAAAGTGCGGCTCTATCGTAAGCCAAAGCAGCTTCTTGAGCGGTATCAAACGTACCAAGCCAATGTCTTTCTTTAGTCGTGGGGTCACGGATTTCTGCCGCGTAACGACCCCACGGCCTACGTCTCACTCCAAGGAACCGACCGGGCTCCGTTTGTTTACGACGTCCTCGTTTCTCGCTCGGCTGACATATGGCTGTGTTACGTTGTAACCAAGAATAACCTGTTGGTGTTCGGATTGGTTCGAACATGCCAAATGGTAATTGATTATCTGATGATATTGCAGGTGTGGAATTATTATTAGAAGAAGAAGACATTTCTTTTTTCTATTTGATGAAATGGGAATGAATAATGGATAGTGGTGTGTGTGGTTTATAGCTCTTTTTAAAGAGTGTTGGGCCATGATTATGGGGAAAGGGAAAAGGACAATGTGCACGTAATTTACTGTTTAAAGATTTTGATTATTTAGTTTTTTTTTTTTTTCCCTTTCTAACAACTTTTGGATTTGTTACTTGTAACAAGTATCATGTACACTGTGTTTAAGTACTTTTAGTTTATCAACCCTTCTGTGTATGCCCACACCACCTTCACCCCCATCAACTCCAATTTAACCAATTTAATGAATAGATCTTTACATGTAGTATTCTTATGAGAGAGTATTGAAAAACACTTCTAAATTCGATACAGATTGTCAGTTCCAAACTATTGATATCCTTTAAAATACCTTTTTATTTGACTAAGTGAACTTAAATATACTCTCGATCTTGCAACATGAGTTATATATATCTCTTGGCTTTTTATTAAGAGTTACATGTTCTTACAAGAGTTTGAGATCACTTGCTATCTGGCAGATCGGGGATATATCGCGAGTGTATCTAAGTTAGGTAGTCAAGTAAAATAGTGTTTTAAGGCTTTCAATAGTTCGTAGATGAAACTAATTATTTACACTAAAGTCAGGAGTGCTTTCAATACTTCTCTATTCTTATTCTTAAATCATATATATACATTATTCGATTCATAGTAAGCGGTGTTTTTATCTTTAATTTGTTTTGATTGTGTTTGATGTAATCAAGAAAGTATTAGTATTTGTTTTCTTTCAAATTATCTCTATTAACCATTCAAAATATTTAAAATTAAAGTATCATATAAGTCTAGAGGAAAGAAAGGGAGTAATATATACAAATTCTCATTCAAATTTACTAATTAAAAATTAAAATACTAACATTGAATATGTGCAAGTTTTTACCTCCTTGATTCTCATTAATGAAAAAGGTAGAGTAGTATATGTGCTTTTCCTTTAGGACGTCTCTTCTCTATATTCTTTTAATATTATATTGATATGGTGTTCACATTAGCTTGAGCTAATTTCAATTATTAAAACTCTATTATATTGGCTTCTTTCGTAATTTTTATCAATATTAATTGCTCACGAATAATACCAAGGGATCACCAAAGCTAATTTAGACCGATCAAAAGAAATTAACTAACATTTTTTTTTAATTCGATAAATCTCGATAAAAATAATAATTAATTAACACATTTTTTGACGCACTTGTTTAGAAATATCCTTTCAAATTCAATATATCTCGATTATTGACACTACAAAAAAAAACTAATATTAGCTACAAATTTCCTTTTTAATCTATCGATATTTTACTTGTAGCTAATAAAAATCTATCGCTAATTCTGTAAAATAGAGGATCAATGACAAATTTTACTGTATAGCTATAAAATTTGTCGGTAGTCAAATCTCGTGTAGTGTGAATTGCTTTGATATATAATTGTAGTAGTATATATAGATATAGACTATAGAAGCCACGGAAGAATGTTGGAACCTATTACTAGTATATACTACATTTCTTTTTTTATCCAAAAAAGATAAAAAGTTTTTGGCCTCATATGAAAAATATTTACCTAAACATTTTTTAATCTTTTCTGTGGTTAAAAACGGGATTATGGACTTGTCTAATTCCAATTAATCTTCCATATATATAAAAAAAAAAAATGAAGTGACAGTTTTTACTGCCATAATAAAACTAAGTAATAATCTAAAAAGCCAATGAAAGTTTTAAAATACAGAAGTGTACGTGTTTATCATGTCACACTAAAGAGAATAATAAATTGAAAATCAAATTGTTAATTAAAGTGTCTTTTAATGGGGATTATCTCTTCATCGTATCCGATGAATAAATAAATAAATAAAGAAGTACACTCTTTAGCTGGCATAAATACAAAGTTAATTGTAAAAGGAAAATTTACGTAAATTTCACTAGTTTAATAGTTAATTATATTTAGATATATTTTAGTTTGCAATATTACATATTTTATTAGATTTTGGGTTGTCCAGATACGTCCAAATACATGTATCTGGTGATACATGGGGATCATAATATGTGTAATTTGTTCTAGATACATTACATCAAAATAGATTAACGTGTATCTAGAAACCGAAATACATAACAAATTTTGCCTCCCTCGCTTCTCTCTCATATCACTCGTCACTCTCCCGTGTATCTAGTATTTCAGATAATGCATCTATCTAGTGTGTATCTTGTTCAAATACATATGAATCTTGCTCGCCTTCCTCCTCATTTCGCTTGCTTCTCTCCCTATTTTTGTGTATTTGGTAGCAAAAATACATGTATCTAAGTGTATTTTTCTCAATATATCGTAGAAAAATCTTAATTAGTGATAGAATACTTAATATTTTAAAAGTATAGGTAATAATAGTATATATGGTAGTAAAGTATGTCTAATTAGGTAGCTTTTTCTAATTATAATAGTGTTGGTGAAAATTTTAATCTCACTAAATTTATTCATAATTACTCTCACTTTTACTTATTTACTATTTCAAAAATAGATTTTCATTTTTTATTTGTCATTTTTAACATACCATTGTTCACTTTCACTTATCCAGTATTTCATAGATTTTCACTTTTACTTGTCATTTTTAACATATTTAGGAAAAAATAATTAGTTTTTCTTATTTTGCTCTCCTAAATACTTACTCCCTCGGTCCCTATTACTTGTCGAATTTTGACTTGACACACTTATTACGAAAATAATGGTTGATATAGTGCGTTTACCATTTTATACTATTGATTGATAGGGTACCAAACATATTTACTAACTATAGTTTTCAAAGACATTAACTCAATATTAATAAATTGAGGATATAATAGGAAAAAGAAAATTGTTGTAAAAAATGACAAGTAAAAGGAGAAATCGAATTTGGAAATATTTGACAAGTAAATAGGGACAGGGGGAGTATTTCACAATACTTAAGACTATATATCAATTAATATGAACATTATGATAAAAATACTCATATTAATCATTATTTCTTAAGAGACGCACAGAGTCTAGAGTAAACAAGTAAAAGTGAATGAAAGAATATAAAAAAAAACAATTATTTTTTTCTCATATTTTACCATTAGTATTAATGACTTATCCCTAACTTAATTATATATATATATATATATATATCATTGCATAAATTTAAAATTTATAATATTATGTACCTTAATATAATAAAAACTAAAGATTCCGTTATGGTTAATCATTTTCCACTTACTCCAAAAAGAAATGTTTAAAGCGCGTACTCAATTTTTGTCCACATAGTCCTAGATAATCTCAAACGTTTGAATTTTGCAAGTAAAAATTGTATTTATTCACTTTGGATTATACTATAAAGCACCGCGTTATATGCAAGAAAAATATCAAAATGAAATTCTTCTACACACTTGTCTCCTCAATTTTTTTAATTTTTTTTTCAAAGAGGTAGTTAAAAGATATTCTTCACGTTTAAGTGACAAATAAAATTATTATTATTATTATTAATTAGTAAACCATTCAAATATTGAAAATGAATAATAAAATAGATGTAAAATGATAAATATTTTTTAGTTTTTTAAAATTGAACAAGTAAAAGAAGAATATTTATTTTTGATATAATAGACAGGTAAAAAATGAACGGAGGAAGTATTATTATGTAACTCCAATAAATTACTAATTAAGATCATAAGATACCAACAATGGAAAGATAAGTATGCCATGCATGTTACACAACCAAAATAAAAGGGGATATCGAGAAAAAAGCACACAAGTCAAAGCTCTATCTTTTCTATATTTTTGTCATTTCTATAGGCTTCACGCACTAACTTAACCATCATTGTTTCCACAGGATTAGTGTGTCTTTCTTCTTTTTTAAAAATAAAAATAAAAATAAATCTAACTTACATACATGGATACAATAAACTATTTCTACATTACCAACATAAGATATGATGCAATCGTGGGACTGCTCCATCCTTAATCATAGGTTTTGAATTTGAGTGTTGGATATGGAGAAAATTTGTCAGGAGCATCACCCCTAGATGGACTTTGCAGAACGCAATTCGAATTTAGTTGGGGCTCCAATGCGAACTCTAGACACCAGGTGAAAAATCAAATAATTAAATTATTTCTACATTATCAATGCAATTTAACATATTGTAATAAGTCATACATTCAAGGGTGTGAACTAGTGATCAATGAAGTGGTTGACAATCCTGAGATCTCAAGTTCAAGACTCAACAAAGACAAAAAAATACTAGATGATTTTTTTCATCTATCTCAAAAGCTGGCTCGGACACTACGATCATATATTTTTTTGGTAATAAGTCATTATTTTTTTATTAATCTAATTAGTTACCTATAATTGGTCTTTTAAACTAATAATCTAATTGTATATACAAATTTCTATTGTTAATGTACTAACATTAAACTGATCTTTCCTTTTCCCTTTACCTTTCCCATTGAGTAAATGGTTACAAAAAAATTACATTTTTTAAAAATTAAATAGAATATAACAAGTTATTGATTTATTTTCTTAATTTATCTAGTTGTGTGCGAGTATTTTTGTCAGAGCTTACATTTCTAGGCAATGATTGAGATAATTAAGATGATCAAAGAGATTATTTTATGCAATTGCAATTTATCCAAGGATTAAAGCATCTTCACATTGAAAACTCCCATTTCAACATAATATCCACTTTATAATCATCATTAAATGGTAAACCATATGAGTTTCAAGTTATATACATGGTTAGTATAAGAAACAAATGTTTACACTATTATATTTTCTTTATTTGTTGTACCAGATAATCTATTTATTTTTT
>JAJOOD010001624.1:0-71243 GCA_029582525.1 Solanum tacnaense | reverse complement strand
AATATCGTGACGAATTACAGAACAAAACTTTAACTCTTTTCGTAACTGGTTGAAAATGCCCGAATATAACGTAAATTCCCCAAACTAGTCGAAAAATCAAGAAACACACATAAACATTACAAAAAACACCTCAAAAAACTTTCTACATGCACCAATGACCTTATAATATCGTGACGAATTACAGAACAAAACTTTAACTCTTTTCGTAACTGGTTGAAAATGCCCGAATATAACGTAAATTCCCCAAACTAGTCGAAAAATCAAGAAACACACATAAACATTACAAAAAACACCTCAAAAAACTTTCTACATGCACCAATGACCTTATAATATCGTGACGAATTACAGAACAAAACTTTAACTCTTTTCGTAACTGGTTGAAAATGCCCGAATATAACGTAAATTCCCCAAACTAGTCGAAAAATCAAGAAACACACATAAACATTACAAAAAACACCTCAAAAAACTTTCTACATGCACCAATGACCTTATAATATCGTGACGAATTACAGAACAAAACTTTAACTCTTTTCGTAACTGGTTGAAAATGCCCGAATATAACGTAAATTCCCCAAACTAGTCGAAAAATCAAGAAACACACATAAACATTACAAAAAACACCTCAAAAAACTTTCTACTTGCACCAATGACCTTATAATATCATGACGAATGACAGAACAAATTTTATTTCTTTTCTCGACAACCACAAAATCCCCGATTATTACCTAAATTCCCCAAAATGGCCGAAAAATCAAGTACACACATAAACAATACAAAAAATGCCTCAAAAAAATTTCGACTTGCACTAATGGCTTTATAATATCGTGACGAATATCATACCAAAACTTTACTTGTTTTCGTAACTAACCAAAAATGCCTGAATATTACGTAAATACCCCAAAATTGTCAAAAAATCAAGAAACACACATTACCAATACAAAAAAAACCACAATTTTTTTTTGACATGCACTAATGACCTTAGAATATCGTGACGAATAGAACAAAACTTTACTTCTTTTCGTAACTGCACGAAAATGCCCGAATATTACGTAAATTCCCAAAAATGGCCGAAAAATAAAGAATACAGATGAACGATACAAAAACCGCCACAAAAAATTCAACTTGCACTAATGACCGTAGAATATGGTGACGTATAAAAAAACAAACTTTACTTCTTTTCATAACTCCCCAAAAATGCCTGAATATTACGTAAATTTCCCAAAATGATCGAAAAATCAAGAAACACACATAAACAATATAAAAAACGCCTTTAAATTTTTTTTGACTTTCACCAATAACCTTAGAATATCTTGACGAATAACAGAACAGAATTTTACTTCTTTTCATAATTTCCCAAAAATGTTTGAATATTACGTAAATTCCCAAAATGATCGAAAAATCAAGAAACACACTTAAACAATACAAAAAACACCATTAAATTTTTTTGACTTGCACCAATGACCTTAGAATATCGTGATGAGAACAGAAAAAAACTTTACTTCATTTTTGTAACTACCCAAAATTACCAAATATTACGTAAATTCCCCAAAATGGCAAAAAAATCAAGAAACACACATAAACAATACAAAAAACGCCTCAATTTTTTTTGACTTGCACCAATGAACTTTGAATATCGTGACGAATAACAGAACAAAACTTTGCTTCTTTTCGTAACTATCCGAAAATGCTTGAATATTATGTAAATTCCCCAAAATGCCTAAAGATCAAGAAACACACATTCGGCACAAAATTTTTTTGACTTGCACCAATGACCGTACAATATCGTGTTGAATAACAGAACAAAACTTTACTTCTTTTCGTAACTGCCCGAAAATGCCTGAATATTACGTAAATGCCCTAAATGGCTGAAAAATAAATAAACACACATAAACAACACAAAAAACGTCTCAAAAAATGTTTGACTTGCACCAAGGACCTTAGAAAATCGTGACGAATAACATAATAAAACTTTACCACTTTTCGTAACTGCCCAATAATACCAGAATAATACGTAAATCCCCCAAAATGGCCGAAAAATTAAGAAACACACATAAACAATACAAAAAACACCTACAAAAATTCTCTTCTTGCACCAATGACATTAAAATATCATGATTAATAACAGGACAAAACTTTACTTCTTTACCTAACTGCCCGAAAATGCCTTAATATTACGTAAATGCCCCAAGATGGACGACAAATAAAGAAACACACATAAACAATACAAAAAAATGCCTCAATAAAACTGTCACTTGCACTAATGACCTTAGAATGTCGTGACGAATAACATAACAAAACTTTACTTGTTTTCATAACTGCCCAAAAATGCCCAAAAAATACGTAAATCCCCCAAAATGACCGAAAAATCAAGAAACACACTTAAAAGAATAATACAAAAAATGCCTCACAGAAATTTCGACTTGCACCAATGACCTTAGAATATCGTAACGAATAAAAGAACAAAGATTTACTTTTTTTTATAGCTGCCCGAAAATAGACGAATATAACGTAAATGCCCCAAAATGGCCGAAAAATCAAGAAACAAACTTAAACAGTACAAAAAATGCCTCAAAATTTTTTTGACTTGCACCAATGACCTTAGAATATCGTGACGAATAAAAGAACAAAACTTTACTTCTTTTCGTCACTACCCGAAAATGCCTGAATATAACGTAAATGCCCCAAAATGGCAGAAAAATTAAGTAACACACACACAATACAAAAAACGCTTCAAAAAAATTCGACTTGCACCAATGACATTAGAATATTGTGGTGAATAATAGAACAAAACTTTACTTCTTTTCGTAACTATCCGAAAATGCCTGACTATTACGTAAATTTCTCAAAATGGCCGAAAAATCAAGAAACACACATAAATAATACAAAAAATGCCTTAGAAATTTTTTGACTTGAACCAATGACCATAGAATGTTGTTACGAGTAACAGAACAAAACATTACTTCTTTTCGTAACTACCCGAAAATGGCCGAATATTACGTTAATTACCCAAAATTGCCAAAAAAAATAAGAAACAGATATAAACAATACAAAAAGCGACTCAAAAAAGATTCGACTTGCACCAATGACCTTAGAATATCGTGACGAATAACAAAACAAGACTTTTCTTCTTTTCGTACCTGCCCGAAAATGTCCGAATATTACGTAAATGCCTCAAATGGCCGAAAACTAAAGAAACACAAATAAACAATACGAAAAATGCCTTAAATTTTTTTTAACCTGCTCCAATGACCTTAGAATATCGTGAAGAATAACATGACAAAACTTTACTTCTTTTGGTAAATGCCCGAAAATGGCCAAAAAATCAAGAAACACACAAACAATACAAAAAACGCCTAAAAAAATTTAGACTTGCACCAATAACCTTAGATTATCGGGACGAATAACATAAATTTATTCTACTTGTTTTCGTAAATGCCCGAAAATAGTCGAATATTACGTAAATGCCCCCCAAATGACCGAAAAATCAAGAAACACACAAACAATACGAAAAACTCTTTAAATTTTTTTTGACTTGCACCAATGTCCTTAAAATATAGTGACGAGTAACTAAACAAAACTTTACTTCATTTCGTTACTACCAGAAAATGGCTGAATATTACGTAAATACCCCAAAATGTCTGAAAAATCAAGAAACACATATAAACAATACAAAAAATGCCTCAAATGTTTTTTGACTTGCACCAATGTCCTTAGAATATCATGACGAATAACAGAACAAAACTTTACTTCTTTTCGTAACTATCCGAAAATGGCCGAATATTACGTAAATACCCCCAAAATGACCGAAAAATAAAGAAATACACATAAACAATACAAAAATGCCTCAAAATTTTTTGACTTGCACAAATGACCTTAGAATATCATGACAAATAACAAATCAAAACATTAATTCTTCTTGTAACCGTTCGAAAACGGCCGAATATTACGTGAATGCCCAAAATTGAAGAAAAACCAAGGAACATACATAAACAATACAAAAAGCGCATAAATTTTTTTTGACTTGCACCAAATACCATAGAATATTGTGACGAATAACAGAACAAAACTTTACTTCTTTTCGCAACTGCCTGAAAATGGCCGAATATTACGTAAATTCCCAAAAGTAGCCGAGATATCAAGAATCACACATAAACAATACAAAAACACCTCAAAAAGATATCTACTTGCACCAATGACCTAAGAATATAGTGACGAATAACAAAACAAAACTTTACTTCTTTTCTTAACTGTCCGAAAATGGCCGAATATTTCATAATTTCCCCAAAATTGTCGAAAAATCAAGAAACATACATAAACAATACCAAAAATGCCTCAAAAAAATTTCGACTTGCACCAATGACCTTAGAATATCGTGATGAATAACAGAAGAAAACATTACTTCTTTTCGTAACTGCCTAAAAATGGCTGAATATTACGTAAATACCACAAAATGGCGGAAAAATCAAGAAACACACAAAAACAATACAAAAAACCCCTCAAAAAATTTCAACTTGCACCAATGACCTTAAAATATCGTGACGAATAACAAAACAAAGCTTTAGTTCTTTTTTTGACAACCCGAAAATGGCCGAATATTACATAAATTCCTGAAAATGGCCGAAAACCAAGAAACACACAAAAACAATACAAAAAACGCCTCAAAAAAATTCGACTTAAACCAATGACCTTAGGATATCGTGATGAATAACAGAAAAACCACTTTATTTCTTTTCGTAACTGCTCGAAAATAGCCAAATATTACGTAATTACCCCCAAATGACCAAAAAATCAAGAAACACACATAAACAATACGAAAAACGCTTCAAAAAAATTTCGACTTGCACCAATGACCTTGGAATATTGTGACGAATAACATAACAAAACGTTACTTCATTTCGTAACTAACATAAAATGGGCGAATATTACGTAAATACCATAAAATTCCTAACAAATCAAGAAATACATATAAACAATACAAAAAATGCCTCAATTTTTTTGACTTGCACCAATGATTTTAGAATATCGTGACGAATAGCAGAACAAAACTTTACTTCTTTTCGTAATTGTCCAAAATTGGCAGAATATTACGTAAATACCCCCAAAATGGATGAAAAATTAAAAAACACACATAAACATTACAAAAAACGCCTCAATTTTTTTTTGACTTGCCCCAATGACCTTAGCATATCTTGATGAATAAAAGAATAAAACTTTACTTTATTTTCGTAACTGCCCGAAAATCCCTGAATATAACGTAAATTGCCCAAACATGGCTGAAAAATCAAGAAACACACACAATACAAAAAACGCCTCAAAAAAAATTCGACTTGCACTGATGCCCTTATAATATAGTAACGAATAACAGAACAAAACTTTACTTCTTTTTTTAACTGCCCCAAAAATGCCCGATTATTACGTAAATGCCCAAAATGGCCAAAAATCAAGAAACCTACATAAACAATATGAAACGACTCAAAAAAAAATTGGCTTGCACGAATGACCATATATTATCGTGACGAATAATAGAACAAAACGTTAATCATTATCCAACTGCCCGAAAATTCCCGAATATTATGTAAATACCCCAAAATGGCCAAAAAATCAAGAAACACACATAAAGAATATAAAAAAGGCCTCAAAAAATATTGAATTGTACCAATGACCTTAAGATATCGTGACGAATAACATAACAAAACTTTAATTCTTTTCGTAACTGCCCGAATATTACGTAAGTGACCCAAAATGGCCAAAAAATCAAGAAACACACATAACAATACAAAAAACGCCTCAATTCTTTTTTGAATTGCACCAATGACATCAGAATATCGTGACGAATAACAGAACAAAACTTTACTTCTTTTCGTAACTTTCAGAAAATGCCAGAATATTACGTAAATACCCCAAAATGACCGAAAAATCAAGAAACACACATAAACAATACAAAAAACGCCTCAAAAAAATTTCGACTCGCACCAATGACCTTAGAATATCGTAACGAATAACAAAACCAAACTATACTTCTTTTCGTAACTGCTCGAAAATGTCCAAATATAACGTAGATTCCCCAAAATGACCGAAAAATCAAGAAACACACATAAACAATACAAAAACTAACTCAATTTTTTTTGACTTGCACCTATAACCTTAGAATATCGTGACGAATAACAGAAAAAAACTTTACTTCTTTTCGTAACTGTTCGAAAATGCCCGAATATTACGTAAATTCTCTAAACTGGCCGAAAAATAAAGAAACTCACATAAACAATACAAAAAACGCCTCACAAAAATTCGACTTGCTTCAATGACCTTAGAATATCGTGACGAATAACAGAACAAAATTATATTTCTTTTCATAACTGCCTGAAAATTCCCAAATATTACGTAAATGTCCCAAAATGACCGAAAATCAAGAAACACACGTAAACAATACAAAAAATGTCTCAAAATATTTTTGACTTGCACCAATGACATTAGAATATCGTGACGAATAACAGAACAAGACTTTACTTCTTTTCGTAACACCCCGAAAATGCCCAAATATTACGTTAAGGCCCTAAAATGTCCGAAAAATCAAGAAAAACACGTAAACAATACTAAAAACACCTCAAAATTTTTTGAATTGCACCAATGACCTCAGAATATCGTGACGAGTAACATAAAAAAACTTTACTTCTTTCTGTAACTGCCCGAAAATGCTCGAATATTATGTAAATTCCCCAAAATAGCCGAAAATCAAGAAACACACATTAACAATACAAAAAACGCCTCAAAAAATTTCAATTTGCACCAATGACCTTAGAATATTGTGACGAATAATAGAACAAAACTTTTCTTCTTGACGCTACTACCCGAAAATGCACGAATATTCTGTAAATGCCCCCAAATGGCCGAAAAATCAAGAAACACACATAAACAATACAAAAAACGCCACAAAATTTCTTTGACTTGCACGAATGACCTTAGAAAATCGGGGCGAATAACTGAACAAAACTTTACTTCTTCTCGTAACTCCCCGAAAATGCCCTAATATTACGTTAATGCCTTAAAATGGCCGAAAAATAAAGGAGCACACTTAAACAATACAAAAAACTCCTCAAACAAATTTCGACTTGCACCAATGACCTTAGAATATTGTGAGGAATAAGAGAACAAAACTATACTTCTTTTCGTAAGTGCCCGAATATTACGTTAATCCCCTAAAATGGCCGAAAAATCAAGAAACACACATACACAGTACAAAAAATGCCTCAAAAAAATTTCGACTTGCACCAATGACCTTAGAACATCGTGAGGAATAAGAGAACTAAACTTTACTTCTTTTTGTAACTGCCCGAATATTACGTAAATGCCTCAAAATGGCCGAAAAATCAAGAAACACATATAAACAATACAAAAATTGCATCAAATTTTTTTGACTTGTACTAATGACCTTACAATATCGTGACGAATAACAAAATTAAACTTTACTACTTGGTTTAACTTCCCGAAAATGCCCGAATATTACATAAATGCCCTAAATTGGCCGAAAATCATGAAACACATATAAACAACACAAAAAACACCTCAAAAAAATTTCAACTTGCATCAATGACCTTAGAATATCGTGACGAAAAATATAACAAAACTTTACTTCTTTTCGTAACTGCCCGAAAATGCCCGAATATTACGTAAATGCACCAAAATGGCCGAAAAATCAAGAAACACATATAAATAATACAAAAATGCCTCAAAAAAATTTCGACTTGCAGCAATGACCTTAGAATATCGTGATGAATAACAGAACAAAACTTTAATTCTTTTTGTAACTGCCCGAAAATGCTTGAATATTACATAAATACCCCAAAATGGCCGAAAGTCAAGAAACACACATAAACAATAAAAAAACGCTCTTAACTGCCCGAATATTAAGTAAATACCCCAAAATGGCTGATAAATTAATAAACAAACATAAACAATACAAAAATTAAGTCAAAAAAATTTACACCAATGACCTTAAGATATCGTGACGAATAACAGAACAAAACTTTTCTTCTTTTCGCAACTACTCGAAAATGCCCGAATATTACCTAAATGCCTCAAAATGGCTGAAAAATCAAGAAACACAGATAAACAATACAAAAAACGCCTCAAAAAAAATTTCTACTTGCACCAATAACCTTCGAATATCGTGAAGAATAACATCACAAAACTTTACTTTTTTTCGTAAATTCCGCAAAATGACCGAAAAATCAAGAAGGACAATTAAATAATAAAAAAAACGCCACAAAAAAATATCTACTTGCACCAATGACCTTAGAATAACGTGACAAATAAGAGAACATAACCTTACTTCCTTTTGCAACAGCCCGAAAATGCCAGAATATTACGTAAATTCTCCAAAATGGCCGAAAAATAAAGAAACACACATAAACAACACAAAAAACGCCTCAAAAAAATTTCGACTTGCACCAATGACCTTAGGATATCGTGATGAATAACAGAACAACACTTTACTTCTATTTGTAACTGCCTGAAAAGACCCGAATATTAAGTAAATGACGCAAAATGGCCGAAAAATCAAGAAACAAACACAAACAATACAAGAAACGCATCAAAAAAAAATTGACTTGCACCAATAACCTTAGAATATCGTGGCGAATAACAGAACAAAACTTATTTCTATTTGTAACTACCCGAAATTATCTGAATATTACGTAAATTCCCAAAATGGCCAAAAAGTAGTGAAACATACATTAACAATACAAAAAAAGCCTCAAAAAAATTTCAACTTGCACCAATGACCTTAGAATATCGTGAGAAATAACAGAACAAAACTTTACTTCTATTTCTTAACTTCCCGAAAATGCTCGAATATTACTTAAATTCCAAAAAATGACCGAAAAATTAAGAAACTCACATAATAAATACAAAAAATGCCTCAATTTTTTTTTTGAATTGCACCAATGATCTTAGAATATCGTGACGAATAACAGGACAAAAATTTACTTCTTTTCGTAATAGGCCGAATATTACGTAAATTCCCCAAAATTGCCGAAAAATCAAAAAACACAGATAAACAATAAAAAAAATGCCTCAATTTTTTTTTGACTTACACCAATGACCTTAGAATATTGTGACGAATAACAGAACAAAACTATATTTTTTTTCATAACTACCTGAAAATGCCCAAATATTACGTAAATGTCTCAAAATGGCCTAAAAATCTAGAAACACACACAAACAATACAAAAAATGTCTCAAAATAATTTTGACTTGCAGCAATGACCTTAGAAGATTGTGACGAATAATAGAACAGAACTTTACTTCTTTTTGTAAGTGCCCGAAAATGCCTGAATATTATCTAAATTCCCCAAAATGGCCGAAAATCAAGAAACACATAAACAAAACAAAAAATGCCTCAATTTTTATTTGACTTGCACCAATGACCTTAGAATATCGTGACGAATAACAGAACAAAACTTTACTTCTTTTCGTAACTGCCCGAATATTACGTAAATTCCCCAAATTGGCTGAAAAATTAAGAAACACACAAACAATACAAAAAATGCATCAATTTTTTTAAACTTAAACCAATGACCTTAGAATATCGTGACGAATAACAGAACAAAACTTTACTTCTTTTCGTAACTATTCGAAAATGGCCGAATATTACCTAAATTCCCCAAAATGGATGAAAAATTAAGAAACACCCATAAACAATATAAAAAACGCCACATTTTTTTTTGACTTGTGCTAATGACCCTAGAATATCGTGATGAATAACAAATCAAAATTTTACTTCTTTTCGTAACTGCCCGTATATTACGCAAATTCTCCAAAATGACCGAAAAATCAAGAAACACATATAAACAATACAAAAAATGCCACTAAAAAATTCCGACTTGCACCAATGACCTTAGAATAATGTGACAAATAACAGAACAAAACCTTACTTCTTTTTGCAACTGCTCGAAAATGCCCGAATATTACGTAAATTCCCCAAAATGGCTGAAAAATTAAGAAACACACATAAACAATAAAAAAAACGCCTCAAAAAAATTTCAACATGAACCAATGACCTTAGAATATCGTGACGAAAACCAGAACAAAACTTTACTTCTTTTCGTAACTACTTGAAAATGGCCGAATATTACGTAAATCCCCCAAAATGGTAAAAAAATTAAGAAACACACATAAACAATTAAAAAATGCCTCAAAAAAATTTCGACTTGCACCAATGACCTTAGAATATTGTGACAAATTAACATAACAAAACTTTACTTCTTCTTGTAACTGTTTGAAAATGGCTGAATATTACGTAAATTCCCCAAAATGGCTGAAAAATCAAGAAACACAAATAAAAAAATACAAAAAAAGCGTCAAACAAATTTCGACTTGCACCAATGATCTTAAAATATAATGAAGAATAACAAAACAAAACATTACTTATTTTCGTGACTGCCCGAAAATGCCTGAATATTACGTAAATGCCCAAAATATCCTAAACAACAAGAAAAACACAAATAATCAAAAAAATGACACAATTTTTTTTTGACTTGGACCAATGACCTTAGAATATAGTGACGAATAACATAACAAAACTTTAATTCTTTTCGTAACTACCAGAAAGTGCTTGAATATTACGTAAATTCCCCAAAATGGCCGAAAAATCTACAAACACACATAGATAATACAAAAAACGCCTCAATTTTTTTTTGACTTACACCGATGACCTAGAATATCGTGACGAATAACAAAATAAAACTTTACTTCTTTTCGTAACAATTCGAAAATGCCCGAATATTACGTAATTACCCCAAAATGGCCGAAAATCAAGAAACACACAAACAATACAAAAAACGCCTCCACATTTTTTTGACATGCATCAATGACCTTAGAATATCGTGACGAAAAATAGAACAAAACTTTACTTCTTTTCGTAACTGCCCGAATATTACGTAAATGCCCCAAAATTGGCAAAAAATCAAGAAACACACATAAACAATACAAAAAATACCTCAATTTTTTTTACTTGCACCAATGATCATAGAATATCCCGACGAATAACAGAACAAAACTTTACTTCTTTTTGTAATTGCTCGACACGTAAATACCCCAAAATGGCAAAAAAATCAAGAAACACACATAAACAATACAAAAAACGCCTCAATTTTTTTGGCTTGCACCAATGACCTTAGAATATTGTGATGAATAACAGAATAAAACTTTACTTGTTTTCGTAACTGCCCAAATATTACGTAATGCTCCAAAATGACCAAAAAATCAAGAAACACATAAGCAATACAATAAACGGTTCAAACTTTTTTGACTTGCACCAATGACCTTAGAATATCGTGACGAATAACAAAACAAAATTTTACTTCTTTTCGTAACTGCCCAAAAATGTTCGAATATCATGTAAATTCCCCAAAATGGCCGAAAATCAAGAAACACACATAAACAATATGAAAAACGCCTCAAAAATATTTCGACTTGCATCAATGACCTTAGAATATCGTGACAAATAATAGACCAAAACTTTACTTCTTTTCGTAATCGTCTGAAAAAATTCAAATCTTACGTAAATGCCCTAAAATGGCCAAAAAATCAAGAAACACACATAAACATTATAGAAAATGCCTCAAAACAATTTCGACTTGCACCAATGACCTTAGAATATCGTGACGAATAACAGAACAAAACTTTACTTCTTTTCGTAATTGTCTGAAAATGCCCGAATATTACGTAAAACCCAAAATTGCCGAAAAATCATGAAACACCCATAAACGATACAAAAAATTCATAAAAAACATGTCCTTTACCTTACGGTCTGCATACTTTTTTCGTCAACTCTGGACTTCTAGAAGCTTAGCTTAGATGCTTCTCACCTTATCTTGAGCATCTTTCACCAAATCAACCCCCTAAGGGTTTCATAATTTCAGCCTCAAATCAACCAATTGAATACCTACACATCCTCCCATACAATTACTCAATGAAGTCATCTCAATGCTCGAGTGATACATATGGTTGTATGTAAGCTTAACTAACAACAAAAGTGATTCTCAATAACAACCAAAGTTGATCGTACACACGTCTGCAACATGTTATCAAGGGCCTTGACACAATCACCAGGAGGAATAGTTTCTCACATAAGCAGGATACAATTCCAAATCAATACTCACTATAATTAGAAGTGAACCTGAACATACCAACACACACATATAGTACCCAAACAATCATAGTTCTTAACAACATCTGCATCCCACAACATAAATTCCCATGAGCTTAAGTTATAAAAAATTGATATTTAGACATCGGATACTCATCGAGGGATATGTCCAAGCATACAAGTCCCCTAACAACACTATCGAAATGCTAGATTTAACAATTGTGATTGTAGATTACCCTTAAGAACAGTAGAATTGGACCCAATGATCTCCACATTCTACCAAGAGAACATCGCAGGATCGGTACACCTGATCCACCACTAAGGATCCACCCACAAAAGTGAAAACACACGTGAGCATAGCTAGTGAATCATACTCACAACCATGTAAAAAATTAAATAGATGGTCACATAAAAATTTACGGAATAATTATTGAATAGCACTAAAGGTTTTCTTCCGAAGAGCCGATACCAGCCCTTTCCATTCAGTTGACTACACATACTCTTCATATCATATCACTGAAGCCCATACTCTTAATACTAAGAACAATCATAATCACTCCGACCATTTACCTTACTCTAAACCAACACTCTTAAATGAAAACGTTTCTTAGGTACTTAACAATCAATAGTAATAAACTTTACGACTCCACCCAGGTGTAAGTCCTTTCAATTGCTCAATACCTCATACATATGATCATTTATCACCTTGCCAATTCATAACTTGACAAAATATATCACCACAGATGTAGACTTATAATGAAAAAAAAATCTGAATTGTAAATTTAAGCGTACAACACAATCCCCTTATCTATCAACATTAGCTTGTACCTTGAAGATTTTTATGAATTCATGGATCTTTGCTTATCATTAATCGCATCTCCATCAATCTTATAATATCCTTCGCTAAAAATTCAATCATAATCATTACTAAACTCAAAAACAAAACAAGCACTTATCATCACACTCGAGCTCATGTCTGTACACTCCTTTCTCAATTCTTTCCAATAGTTTTTAACCAATCTGATGGAACCGTGACAGTATTACCATAGCCACAAAAAAATGAATGAAATCATGCGTCTCTGAACCCAATTATCTACCCATCTGAAGATACCTCTTTAGCCTTTGCAATCAAATACATTATTTTTGCTCTCACCTCTCTCTAAAGGATGTACTACATCCCACTAATTTTTCTTCATTATGACTCTAGCTCTTTTAAATTCTATTCGAGTGGTGTCCCACTATCTCTTAAAACCTTCCATACAACCATGTTACTCACTAAATATTAGGAAACCACAACCTTAGATACTCGCAAGTCATAATTACTATACAAAATTCGCTTAACCAATAATCTTATTATATAGTTGCATCCCATCACAATCCATCACAAACTCTTAGTACCATTATGCTCAATCAGCCCTGGCTATCACTAAGAAGTCAACTTTTTCATCGACATGACTCCTCAACTCGGGTGTACCCATCAAATTCAAAGGACTAACCCAATTTTATACGCACTTTCTTACTAAAATCTTCAATTTCCCTCACCCAAGTATACTCAATGGGACTTTCTTTATCCATAAGCTTGTCATTTCGGTATCAATCCACTCCTTTATGGCTTAAGATAAAATCACCAGTCCTCAACTACCATCCTTCTTCTTTAACAAACAAGACAAGATCACCCCACGGGGAAGCACTAGGACGGATGAAACCTTTATCAAGAAGCTCCTGGATTTGAGCCTTAAGCTCCCTCAATTCTACTGGAGCCATGTGATAAGGAGGAATGAAGATGGGGAGAGTGCCAGGTTCCAAGTCAATGAAGAACTTATATCTCTATCCGGAGGCATACCAGGCAAATTGATAAGAAACACTTCCTTGAATTCAGACACTATAGAAATAGACTCAATAGAGGTAGGCTCAACATCAACCTCTCGAATATGAGCCAAATACACCAAACACCCCTGCCCCGCCAGTTTCCTAGCCCGCATGAAAGATCTTACCTTAGCTGGCTTAGGCTTGTACACCCCTTCCCACTCTAACTTTTCCCTACCCGGGATCTCTAGAGTCACAGACTTAGCATTACAATTAAGGACAACATAGTAGGGGGACAACCAAGTCATGCCTAAGATTATATCAAAGTCAGTAATATCCAGGATAACCAAATCAGCCCAAGTCTGAAAACCCATAAATAAGACAGGACAAACACGATACACATGGGTGAATATGACAGACTCTCCAACCGGGGTAGAAATATTGATGAGAGCATCAAACACCTCACAAACCGCATCAAATCCCAAGGGAAACTGAACTGACACATATGAATAAGTAGAACCTGAATCAAACAAAACAGTAGCCATCTGGTCACATACAAGAATAGTACATGTGATCACTGCATCAGATGCCGCGGTCTTGCTCGAAAAGGCATAAAACTGTGCCCTGTCATCTTGACGGGCAACCTCCTTGCCTGGCGGCATTGCTCCCCTACCTGCAATACCATTTCCCTGCCCTCCACGACCTCACTGATTTCCTCCTCATATGTCAAGGTTTTCCACAATTGTAAGACACTTAATAACTTAACCAAGTAAGTATCCCTGTTATTGTAGTAGTCGTATCATGGCCCTCTTTGATATACACTCAATCTAGGAAATCGTTGTAGAGATTCTAACCTCAATTGTCGCAAAATAATTTCATCATTTACTAAGCAACCTATACATGTTATGACAACAATACTAAATGCATTTTCCAAAGTAATGGTGTTCATTATCTAGTCGTCCCTTACAAAACTTCTTGAATGTTGTCACCTTGGTAAAGTCTTCTAACTTCATCCCTTTCTACCTCCGTAAAAAAGCCAATTACTTCCTAAAAAGAATTGGCTGAAGCAGCCACCTATAAGCTTAAATCTACAAATCTGACCTTAATCCCTTCACAAGCGATGGATTTACTCTTTTAGACCGAAGCAAAGTGGAGTACCGTATTTGGATAAAACACAAACTTTTGCCTTAAAGGCTGCAACAAGTATATTATGTTGCTCTATATTCAGGAACTAATGTCTCCTCCTTTCCCTCAAAGTTTAGGGTATATACTTCTCCATACAGAAAGCTATAAAATGTTTCCCAAGTCATGAGTAGTGCATTTACTAGTCGGCACTCAACATGAGACCACCACCACATTTTGGTGTCTCCCTTGAACTGGTATATTATAAACTCAATTTAAAATCACTCTACCTTATCCATCTTATGAAGCAGCTCATGACAATCAACAAGGAAATAGTAAGAATCTTCAGATATAGTACCCATGAAGAATGAAGGTTTCAACCTTAAGAACATAATGAAAACCTCATGTTTGTCACTTGTCATTACATGCCCACATTGAATCGGGGAAACATTCTTATTTGGAAGGACACATCCTCTCTTTTAGTGTTGGTGTTACCACTTTTGTTGGTCTAGTTTTGACCATAGAGTGAAAAAGGAAAGATACCAATTTGTATCGCCTAGATACCAATTGGATTCAAGTAATATCACGAAAGAAAGAAAGAAATGAGTTTTCCTAAAGTCCAATAGCATCTCGAAGAAAAGTACACACATGTTTGTACCGTTCCGCAAGACTCTACTAGATACGTTTTGGTACAATAAGATCAATGAACCTAGAGCTCTGATACCAACTTTTTCACGACCCAGACCGTCGTGATTGACACCCACACTAACCCTCCAGTGAGAGAACCATTACTACAACCCAACTAAAAAACTTAATGAAAAACTAGGCATTTTAATATACCGAAGCAGGTTTAAATGACTAAAGAAATACGGAGTTCCCATAAACTTCGGAAGTTCAACAAACAACCAACAACTATTGCAGAACATGACACCCAAACTCTTAGTGTGTTGGAATGTGACACCCGATCATATATACATGTGTCAGAACATGACACTCGATTCAATATATGTGTCAGAGCGTGACAACCGATCCAACCAAGGGTTGGGGTTGTGTCCCAATGGAGTGGTAGTGAAAATAGTAGTTAGGCTAGAATTTTGTTCTAGTTAGCTGTAGTTTGAGAAATTATCGAATAAAAACAAAGTAAATTAAAGTGGGTGACACCACAGTGTCAAATATCAATGGGGGTTTGTCACAAGTATAGTTGAAACAATAAAAATAAAGAGAGAATTCAAGTATGGGGAGAAGTTCTTGGGGTGTGACCGCAATACATATTAATATAAATCATTGGGTACATGCTTTTGATAGGAAATTTTCAAGATTATAGTGACTAGGCTAAGATTTAGATGGAAATAAATTCTCTTTCGAGCAACTTACCCCGTTTCAAATCGGTTCCTCTCAGACACCTAGTTGCCGCATGAAGGACAACCTACGCCTTACCCCACTCACTCTCTCGAGCAGAGTATTAGGATATGGGACTAGGGCACACCCTCTCGGGCAGAACCTCAAGATGACCCACTCCTTAGGCCATCAGTCTAGCGGTCTTGGTTTCGCGACCTCTCTCTCGAGCAAGCCGAAAACACATGAGTGGTTTTGTATTTGCAACTACAAATCCATTAAATTAAACCACAACCACTGGGTGAAATCACCATTAAAATACATCTAACCTATCGGTAAGCAAAACCCAACAATAATATCAACACATATTCGCTAAATCACACCCCAAGAATGGGGGCTTTTAGCCACACATAAAGAAATAATAAATTATACCTAAAACGATGTTAAAACCAAATGGGTATAGAAAATTAAACCTTGATATAAGCGAAGGAAGAAGAATAGAGAAGAACCACTTCCGATTTGAGGAAGATGAACTCCTTCTTTCTTCAAGTCTTCCCAAAACCCTCTCCAAACTTGAGAGAAAAATGCAAAAGCTAATATTCTAAGTCTCAAAATTACAATAATGTTCCACACAAAAACTAGTAAAGAGTTTAGTATTTATAGACTTCAGAAAATAGTGCTGGCGGATCGCTTGGCGAGGTTAGTTGCGAACGCCAAATGACTCGGCGATTTGCCTTTCTTCTAGTTCATCGCCGTTTGTGCTTTGCCTTCAGCATCTGTGCGTTCTGGATCATTGGGCGGTATACTTCTTATTCGCGGAACTGATCGGTGAAATGCTGACTGCTCTTTTCATCGCCTTTTTGACCATTCTCCTTCAGGGCTTCGTGTACTGGAACAAAGGGCGGAGTGCGTCCCTTCGGCGAATCGTCAAGCATGATTGGAGATGCTTAGTCTTCAGCTTCTTCGATCTTTTCAACCTTTTTGTTCCTTTTTTATCCTAAGTGTCCTTGCTTCCACTAAAACTTCAAATACCTAAAACTTAAGTGTTTTCATGAGATATTTAGACTAAATAAGCATTTGAGGACACTATTTCTATTACAATAAAGCCCTAAATGAGTCCATTTTGTGGACTCATCAACACCCCCAACTTAAACTTTTGCTTGTCCTCAAGTAAAACTCAAGTTCAGCAGTTCAAATAGGATGTCTCAAATAGTGATACACAAGACTAAATCATGAACATACACAACAAGACTCAAATTACTCATGCAAAGATCAATTGTGTACTCAAAGATTCAAGTTGTGACACACCATTACCAAAGATCCTCATGCTCTCAATACTTGCTACTTGTGCAAGTTCAAGCTCAACAAAAAGTATCTAAATGCCCTCACTTAAAGAATGATTCCATATTCACACACAGAGGTTAATCAATTCAAGATCAGGAATCAGTTGCAACGCTCACACTCAAAAAGAGGAACACAATGCATGTTTTCACCCATAGGCTTTGCCCTTATTTTCCAATCGATCTTCGGTTCGGCTCACTCAAGATCAAAAAGGTCTTTCTAAGGCTTATAATGGGGCTGAGTGCAAAGGTATGGTCATTTAGGTTCAATGACTTTTTCCTCATGAGATGTGGTATTCTCAAGGCATACCCTTCTTTTCCTTTATCAATTCTTTTTCTAGTGCTTCTAAGTCATCTTTTTATTCACCTCCATGGATTGCTTGGAAACCCAATTTCTTTTGTACTTTTATTCCACAACTTTTATTTTTCATTCTTTTCTTTTCTTTTTTTATACGGAGGGTTTCCATTTTTCCGCAACACCATGCGTTAAGGGAGACTTTTCTTGCACTTCTTGACTTCTCCTTTTTCTTTTTCACCACACCCCAACTTAGGCTTTTGGCCTAAGTTGGCTATTCACTAAACCACAAATCAATTATAGGTAGTGGATCAAGTAAGGTCTAGGGTTCATCAAGGTTCTTTCAAAGAAAGGTAAGGATCAAAGGGTGTTTAAAAGGGTTCACACGCTCACGGGTAGGCCACAAAAGAGGTATATGTCAAATTGGCTCACACTTTTCAAAAGTTGCTTAAGATCATCTCAAGAGCACACCTTACTAAATCAATCAGACTAACGGGGTAAATTCTAGGTTTATTCATGCAAGGTTCAAAGTAAGCTCATCACACAAGGCATCGACACTTAAGTCAAACAAGACTACACACTTTCGCTAGTGTGCAACGGTCATTACAAGAGAATCAGTTTGAGAAGTGGCTAATCACAACGAGATGCAAAGAGTTCACATATTGTCTATGCAACTTCATTTGTTCTCATCGTAGCCACACATTCATGTTTGTTCGATTGAGAGCACTATTCAAGTCATCGATATTGATCGAAACTGAGACTTGAATTTGTACAAGAACAGCCACTTTCAACACAAGAAGTGGCGAAAATTTTCAAAAAATGAAATTTTTTCGGAAGGGTCAAAATTATTTTTCAATTAAACCCAAAAGAGCCACAAGCTCAAACATTCGCACAAGCAGTATAAAATAATTTCAAGCAAAACAGCCCAAATATGTACGCAAGACAACATTCAAAACAACACACAAAGGTGAGCCTCACCCCACCACAAATAAAAATATTTTTCCTCAAATGTAAATGAAAGTATCCAAAAGTAAAAATAGAGAAAAACAGAGAGGGAGGTAAAGAGGGATCCTGTCTACGCAGTCGCTCCATCTGTCGGGGACTCAGTGCCCGGAGTAACCTCAGAAGGACCAGCACACGACAATACGATATGATAATTGCAAATGAGTACCAATTTTTTGAAAGTAAACTAGGGGTTTGGAAAACCAACCTTTGTGCCGATTAAAGTACTTTGAAATTATAGGCAGTAATGAAATCCAACTCCGAGCACAAATCAACAACCAAATTACTTATGGAATGCAAAAATATTTAAAGTACTAACTAGGTGAGAGATTTGGATGATTAAAAGTGAGGGAAAGTGAAAGAGTTGGAAGTTTAAACCTTTGGCCTGTTAAGAAACCGTCCAGTTCTTGCCCATTCGGCGACATTAGTCATGGTCGCCGATCCATTCGGTGAGTCGCCGAGTGGATACTTACCTCGCCGAGTTTTACTGGACCTCCACTTATACAAGGGGTCCAAATGGCAGACTAGATCGCAATCGCTGACTAGGTCGGCCATCCGCCAATAAGTTCTTGGGCACACCAAGTTTTGCAGACTCCACTTTAAAGTTGACTTTAGTCCAACCGCGGTTTAAGTCGGGGTCGCCGACTTCTTCGGCGATGCGTCGACTAGACCTTTGGCTCTGCCATTTGCACTTTTCACTCACTTTCCATACTTTGACCTACACAAACAATACACCATTATTTCTTAAAGCAAAAATAAAGCGGTAAAACCTTGGGTTGCCTCCCAAGAAGCGCCTTATTTAACGTCGTGGCACGACGCAACTCCTCACTCAAGTTCCATTAGTGAGGTTTGCCTCATTTTCATTAGGCCACCCCTCTTTTGGCTCTGGGTAGAGATAAGATAGCACTTGGTCCATTTGGGACCTTCGTCATCATTCACACTCATTCTTCCTGTTTCAACACACAAACAAGCAAAACAAAACTAAAAATTAAGTTAGTAAAACTACAACTATTAAAAATAGAAATTCTATTTAACTAAGAATTCCCAAATAACACCACTCCCCGGCAGCGGTGCCATTTTGATGCTTATCGTGACCAACGACACTAACCTACAGTTCGAGTGTCTACGATCGTCGATAATATAGTAACCCAACCAAGGGTTGGGGTCGTGTTCCAAGGGAGTGGTAGTGAAAATAGTAGTTAGGCTAGAATTTTGTTCTAGTTAGCTGTAGTTTGAGAAATTATCAAATAAAAACAAAGTAAATTAAAGTGGGAGACACCAAAGTGTCAAATATCAATCGGGGTTTGTCACAAGTATAGCTAAAACAATAAAAATAAAGAGAGAATTCAAGTATGGGGAGAAGTTCTTGGGGTGTGACCGCAATACATATTAATATAAATCATTGGGTACATGCTTTCGATAGGAAATTTGCAAGATAATAGTGACTAGGCTAAGCTTTAGATGGAAATAAGTTCTCTCTCGAGCAACTTACCCCATTTCAAATGGGTTCCTCTCGGGCACCCCAGTTGCCGCATGAAGGGCAACCTACGCCTTACCCCATTCACTCTCTCGAACTGAGTGTTAGGATATGGGACTAGGGCACACCCTCTCGGGCAGAACCTCATGCCGACCCACTCCTTAGGCCATCAGTCTAGCGGTCTTGGTTTCGCGGCCTCTCTCTCGAGCAAGCCGAAAACACATAGGTGGTTTTGTATTTGCAACTACAAACCCATTAAATTAAACCACAACCACTAGGTGAAATCACCATTAAAATACATCTAACCTATCAACAAGCAAAACCCAACAATAATATCAACACATATTCGCTAAATCACACCCCAAGAATGGGGTTTTTTAGCCACACATGAAGAAATAAGAAATTATACCTAAAATGATGTTAAAACCAAATGGGTATAGGAAATTAAACCTTGATATAAGAAAAGGAAGAAGAATAGAGAAGACCCACTTCCGATTTGAGGAAAATGAACTCCTTCTTTCTTCAAGTCTTCCCAAAACCCTCTCCAAACTTGAGAGAAAAATGCAAAAGCTAATATTCTAAGTCTCAAACTTACAATAATGTTCCACACAAAAACTAGTAAAGATTTTAGTATCTATAGACTTCAGAAAATAGTGTTGGCGGATCGCTCGGCGAGGTTAGTTGCGAACACCAAATGACTCAGCAATTCACCCTTCTTCTAGTTCATCACCGTTTGTGCTTTGCCTTCAGCATATGTGTGTTCTAGATCATTGGGCGGTATACTTCTGCTTCGCGGAACTGATCGGTGAAATGCTGACTGCTCCTTCCATCGCCTTTTTTATCCTTCTCCTTCAGGGCTTCGCGTACTGGAAGAAAGGGCGGAGTGCGTCCCTTCGGCGAATCGCCAAGCATGCTTGGCGATGCTCAGGCTTCAACTTCTTCGTTCTTTTTAGCCTTTTTGTTCCTTTTTGCGCCTAAGTGTCCATGCTTCCAATAAAACTTCAAATACCTGAAACTTAAGTGTTTTCATGAGATATTTAGACTAAATAAGCATTTGAGGACACTATTTCTATTAAAATAAAGCCCTAAATGAGTCCAATTTGTGGACTCATCACTACTCATGTGATCAAATTCATAATTAGATCCCCCATTCATTCCCAGATTTCCCCAGACCTCATCTGACTCAGATCTCGTCCAAATTTGGACTAGGCTAGAAATTTCCAAGCCACTACTCAAAAGTTTTCTGGCCCCAATTCTTTCCCTCTTTGGCCTTTCCATAACGACGGGAACATGTCATTACATTTCTAGTCGCAAAGTTAGATAGATGATGTTGGGAGAATAGAGTGCATACAATCTTCACAAATTATACTTTGTTTGGATGGCTATTACGTATTAATTTATAATGTATCAAATCAAATTCAAATATCTAGAGGTTGGATAAAAGAAGTCACACATTTTGTTGTATCATTTAAATTTTTTATAATGAATTATAAAGTGTATGAGAATATTCAAAAGCAGTTTATACAAACTAAATTGCATTTAGGTTTAGAATTTTATGTATTGTTACTGTAACACCCCGTCAAAACTAGTAAAACCTAGCTAAGGCTTGACTAAATCTAGTAGGTTGAACTAGAGCCTCACATGTTAGTTTATAGTTGGAAACTTGATTAAATGATGATAAATGGATTTTGAAGTTTAGTTTAAAGATATTTGAGGTCAAACGTCAAGAAACGACTATGATGTCCGGAAACTAGTCATTTGGACTAGTGTGTTCTAGGACATTGTCGTTGAAGTTTGGTGTGTTGTTGGAGGGCTTAAACTTGTAGAAGTGACTCTCACACTTAGAACATCATGTTTAGGGGTTAATCGACCGGGTACGACTCCTTAAAGGCCATTAGAGGGGTCCTTGAGGAGGACCCCAAAACAGTCCCCCAAAGCTGCCAGGACAGCATGGTCTGTTTCTCTTGGTGGTGATCTACGGAGCCATATCACGCCCCGTAGACCATACCACGGTCCGTGGATGGACCTCGTGGTTCCATACTTAGATTATTTTTGAGCCTGCAACATTTGTACCCTAAGTCCCAAACCACGGAAGCCGTCTACGGCCAGTAAACTGATCTACGGTCCGTGGAAGGCCAACCGTAGATGGGACTGTTTGTTGGCAGTTTTTGTTTAAGTTAGGGGTTAGTATTTTAATTAGTTATTAAAGGGGGGTTAAGGGAGGGGGGTTAAGGGAGGTCGGTTAGTAGTTAATTAAATGACTTATGTAGGTTTAATAAGTCCCTAAACTAAGTCATAAACTCACCCCAAATCAAAACCCTTCCCTCCCAAACTACTTTCTCTCCAAAGAACTCCATTGAAGACTCCAAGCTTTCAAGTCAAATTCTTCAAGGTTCTTCAAACTTTTTCAAGGAAATTTCTTGGATTCCCATCTAATAGGTATGTTGGTTTTGATCCTTGTCTAATCTTCCATTCAAGGAGCTAATTCAAAGAAGTTTTCAAATCACAAAAAGTCAGGTTTTCATCCAAACTCATGGGTTCTTGCATCAAACGTTTTCAATTGATAAACTATGATTGGATTGATGTTTAATTAATGATTTTAAGATGAAAAACTCTATGAACCCATGATTTCTCTAAATTCCTAAATTTGTCCTTATGAAGGGGGTTATTTGATTATGAATGAATGATGATGGATTCATGCTTAGATTGGTTTAGATTATTGATTTGTATCATTGTCTATGTCTAATTATGTTGAATTGTTGGTGAATTGAGGGTTTGGTGATCATGACCTTGAAAGGGCAAGTTGACCTAATTTCATGTTGAATATAGAATTGTGCTTAGATTGTTGATCCACTTGAAAGGTGGAGGTGTTTACTTTTTATGTACGTTGTGATCATGTCCTTGAAGGCATAATTGGATGAATTGAAGTGTTACCATGATGTTGTATATATGAATGTGATGTAAAGCATGTGTGTGATATAATTGAATGAAAGACGATCATGTTTAGAAGTTACTTGCGTTAGGATTAAATATTATCTCTCTATTAACACTTGTAAATGATGGTGATTTTGTGAAAGGCTATTCTCACATACACACATGAATGAATGAAGCTTAATGTCAATGTAATGAATGTGAGTCTATTGAAAGGATTTTTCTCAATTGTACCCTAATGATTGAATGAGGTTCCTAGGTGAAAGGCTATTCTCATCTTTGAATCTATGAACTTTCCAATGAATGAATGTGGGTTGGGATGGATACCCTCACGTGAGTTGAGCCAGGGTATCTAGTAACAATCCCTATCCCTTTAATGAATGTTGGATTTGAGATGGATGCCCATATGTTAGTTGAGGTGGGGTATCTAGAAGCAATCTCTTATCACTTGATGAATGAATGTAATGAATGTCAAATACTTCATGGGGAATAATGCCGAGCACCGAGTGGATATGGATTGAGATGGGTGCTCATATGTGAGTTGAGGCGGGGCACTTAGTAGCAATCTCTTGAGATGGATCCCCTCATGTGAGTTGAGGCGGGGTATCTAGTAGCAATCTCCCTATCCCATAAACTATGTGCCTACATAGGTCTAGCAAGTGGAGATCCACTAAAGCTATAAAAATGATGGTCCTACCTTAGGCAAGTAGGAATCCCTTATCCGATGAGGGGGACATCGGGATTCCATGTCAAGCTCTCATGGTCTATGTCGGTTAAGGCTTACCCCCACAATAATGTGAATGAACTATGGCTTCTTAAGGATATACTACTTAGTATGGGTGGTGGAATGGGACGCCATCTATGCATTGCACAAGTAGGCATTTGAGAGAGGTCATAGTGTGTTCCTTATAATGTTAATGAATGAATGGGCTCTTGTGATAATGTTAATGAAGAATGTTGATCTTGTGTCTTAATGAATGAAGGTGTTATTAATGATGTTAATGAATGGGTGACTTAAATGCTTATTTGTGTAATGAAAGAATGCATGCTATACTTGGATTGTATATATGTGAGTTACTTCATTGTTATGACTCGATGAATGTTGACTTATTGTCTAAATGAAATGATGAATGAGTAGCTTATATGGATGTAATGAGATACTTAGCATGTTATGTTGAAATATAAAGGTTATTGTCTATTGTAGCCTTGAGGAATACCTAGGTGTGGTATGAAGAGGTAGTATGGGCTGCCACTTCATGTCTTACTTAGGTGTGTCTTAGGGTAACTTTAGACGGAGGTCCTAAGATCATGAAATGACTTATTTGATGAATATGTTTATGTGTTATATGTTGGTACTAGTTGAGCATGATTACTTGTAATGTGAAGCATGATAAATGGTAAGTTCACTTTTTGTGACCTTAGGGTGATGTTTTGGTGTGGATGGTGGTATGGGACGCTATCCATGCATTGCACAAAGTGTTGCCTAAGGGTTACTTGAGGTGAAGGGTTAAAGGTAAAAGAAATGGTATATATGTGGAGGGTGTTCTAACGTGAATAATGACTTGTATGGTAGTTATGATTGAGTACTATGATTCTTATACGATTTACCAAAATGGCATAAAAGCATGATTTCAATGAAATGTCCTTTTTAGCATGTTTTTGCATGGCTTCCATACTTAGTACTTAATTGTGCTAACCCCATTCTTCCCCTTTTCTTACTAAAGTGTAGGGATTGGAGATATTGGTGTTCTATACTTGATGGATAGGTTTCTAAAGTGCTTGAAGATGAAGACTTGGTGAGTCCTCATAGTTCCGAGGACAAAACCCAACATGTTCCTTTTATGTCTTTTAGTTTATATTAAAGTTTTTGTATGGGCTAAGTCCCAATGTTTTATTCAAAGTATTAGATGGTTTGAGACATAGTGTATAATGTCTAGAAAGTCTTCCGCTTGGTTTTTAATGAAAATGTCTTCGATTGTAAAGAAAGTTTTTAATTCTTCTCTATTTTTATTTACCTTTGCGATGAATGAATGCTATGAGACTTGTATAAGACCTCTTTGAGGTCGAGTACGCCGTGTTACGACTAGGGGGTGCTCTCGGGTCGTGACAGTTATGATATTCTTTCACTTGTAATATGTTACAAAGTACATTTTACGAGTTTGCAAACGTTATAGAACACACACAGATAATATAAAATTTTATTCAAGTTTTTTTTTTTTTAAATATCAAGAGTTAGACAATCAATATTTTCATATTGTGAAAGATAATAGTGGAAGGTCTTTCATTAAGCATTACATTAGGAAATATACATAGTTGGACAAGAGAAAATTTAAAATATATATTAACACAATAAAAAAAATATTTACCTAAAAAATTATCATCAATTTACATATTAACTTAATAAAACATATATTACAAAATAATGTCACAAATAAAATGTTTCCAATAATTCAATAAAATAAATCTAACTACAATAATATGTCATTTGTAATTACGATCTTTACAAATTGACAACGATAAAATGAAATATAAAAAGAAATTCAATTAATTATATGATTATGGTTCAAATCCCACCCAATAAGGAATCATCATAAATATTTTTATTTTCGTGCTATTTGAGTTCAAATGACTCGTTTTGGTTGTTATGAGTAGGCCAGTGGTGAAACAATTGGGCTAGAAAATTTTTCGGTAATGACTAAAAAATTCTAAGCTAGGCCAGTCTCAGACGGAATCTGAGCAAGATGAGGTCTAGGGCCATCCAACAATGGGTGAGGTGATTTATCTAGGCTTGGGAGTTATTTTTCTAGTAGCCAAGACATTAATGAACCCACATGGCTTTAAATAATTGAATTCAGTTGAGTAAAACTCTCGATATCAAACTCTCAAAAAGACTCTCCAAAACTGTCTATCTATGAAGCCTCTACTATACAAGGATGACTGTCAGGACAAGACCCACAACTCCTCAAGAGAACTACTATTAACAACTCATAAAACTGGAGTCCTCCGGAAGAAAGGAAGTCTCACTATAAATTTGATGAGCGGATGAAGTGATCTCAACGAACTCTTGTTGAGGATCCTAAGAACATGTATCTGTATCATTAAAATATGCAGGTCGAATGACATCAGTACATTAAATGTACGAATATATAAAATAGTTGAATAACAAATAACTGAATGAAAGGACCGCAATATATATATATATGCCGAACTGAATGTAAAGAAATAAAGGAGTGAAATTATTAAAGCTTTACAAAAATACTTACTCATCTCTGAACTCAACATATTAATTTATAGGCTTAAGTCATCTATAGCCACATAAAGTTGTCCGCATATTTCATTTAGACACATATCTTAGGCTTGTTCCAATTGAACACCTTTTTTACTAAAATAAATAAATACCTATTGAACATATTTTGATCCTAAAAGTAAAGATAGTGTGTCATACACTCGCGGCTGACGTGACAAAGTAGCTAATAAAAAAAAGACATGTGGCATTGGGCCCATAAAAAACAGTTAAAAATAAATTAAAAAATAAAATAAACAAAAACTATGTTTTCACTAAAAAAAATAATGAAAAAAAACAACCTTTCTTTCCCCTTTTCTTCTTCTTCTTCCCAGAATACCTCACCCACCCCCGGCATCCATTCCCCATTTTCTTTACCAGAAGACACTAAATTGAAGCACATTCCAATAGCCATTTTCACTTTGCCTTTTTTCCTTTCAATGCGAAATTATATGAGTTTTTTTATTTCCACCCACCCACCTACCCCTCTCCTTGAATATGATCCAATATTGTAATTGCTATTTCTCCCAATCCCACTATTTTCTTAAACATTAATTTGGATTTTTCGATACTTTTTTTTCTTCTATGTTGTGAGTTCTTTACGATTTAAATTGTTTAACGATTTCGAAGAAAATAATTTCAGATTCGTTGGAAAAAAAACAGTTCCGTCAAAATTATTTTTGATGCAATTTGATTCCATTTTTGACAACAGTAGATTTGGATATTGGTGGTGTCAAATGTAACATCCCTGGAAAAAAAAAGAAGCTAAGACTCAAACCATATTTTGTTGTGAGTAAGATTTTACCAAGGAATTTAAATTTTTTCTAAGTATTAAGGTCAGGTCACTAGATATAGCACCTTGAGTTCCAAAAAGAATTAAAGAGAACTCATTCAAGCCATTCCTAAGTTCTTCTAAGTTTTGGGTCAACTTCACACAACCATAACATTCAATACAAGATGAATTAGGAGACACGTAAGATATCAAATGAAAGGTCTTGGAATCCTCTTTTCAATGCCGCTGAGTTTGCTAATTTTTGAGCTCATATGAGGGAGATATCCCCGTGTGAAGTCGGGATGTCCAATTAAGGAAAGTTACCCAAAAATATGAAGGGTATTTTGGTCTTTTCCTTACCCAATCAGCTTAAAACGAATTTTAGTAATATTTTGGGGACAAATCTGATTTGGGTCAGTTTTTATAAATCCAAATACACTTAGGGTTTTAAAAGAGAGTTCATTCAAGTCATTCCTAAGTTCTTTTTAAGTTTGGTCAACTTAAAATGACCATAACTTTTAGCACGAGATGAGTTAGGAGATCCATAAGATATCAAATTAAAGGTCTTAGAATCCTCTTTCCAACGCCGCTGAGTTTGCTAATTTTCGAGCTCGTATGAGGGAGATATGCCCATTTGAAGTTGGGCTGTCCAAATAAGGAAAGTTACCCAAAAATATGAGGGGTATTTTGGTATTTTCCTTACCCAATCATATTTATGCGTTTTTGGTAAGGTTTTAGGAGTCTAAAATTATTGGAATCAGTTTTAGTTATTCCTAAAATACGCTTAGAGTTTTTAGAGGAGTTCAAGAACAGAAAAGAGGAGAAAAAGTTCAAACTTTCAAGCGTTCGTTCAAGAAATTCAAGATTTCGCCAAGAACCTAGCTCTTTGAGGTATGTAAGCTTCCATAGTGTTGGGTTCGTTCACCCACACGCCAATCATGAGTTTCTTTTGCGAATCTATTCATAAATATTAAGCAATTTATGTTCTTGATAAGTGTTCTTGAAGTTTCATTCTAAATCTTGTTTTGTTGAGATTTTGAGGAATTCTTGAGATGAAAGTTAGTAATTTTAGGAGAATGTATTCATAAGTCTACATTATCATCATTATCCTTCATATCATGAATAATAATTCTTGAATTTATAATTCAAATTCAAGAAAGATATATGAGTGCAGTTCAAGGAAGTCTTTGAGTTAAATCGTGAATCCTTTAAGATCAACTATCTATTTGAACTAAGTTTTAAGGAAGCAAGTATGAGAAAGAGATGAGTCGCATACATGAGTTCCATATTTTTATGTAGACCCGTGAGTCGAGTCGTTCATGCCCATAAATTCCGCATGAACTCCATAAGTTGAGTATCTTTAAGATGAGTAGTATCTTCAAGTTCTATGTCTTGAGTAATCAGTTCCTAATAATTTTGGGATTATATTCCTAATCATGGTACTACTACATGTTACCCATGAAGGTCCGTGAGTTGCGGTTTATTCCCATAATTTTGCATGAAGCCTCTGAGTCGAGTATTCTTGAGATGAGAAGTATCATTAGTCCTTGAGTTGAATATTTCATGCCCATAATTCCGCATGAACCCTCCAAGTCGAGCATTATTGAGATGAGTAGTATCATTGACTCCTTGAGTTCTAGAGTTGTTGAGTTCCAAGTATTGAGTTCTATGCATGGTTATTGAAAATCCTGAATTGAGTCATTCACGTCCATAAATCGGCATAACCCTATTTTAAGAAGTCTTTTTACAAATTGTTTTAAAACATGTTTTAAAGACTCGAGCGCTTGAGTTTGAGAAAGAGTAGAGTTGAGTTATTTTTTTTCAAAATGAATATATGGGAACTAAGTATTCCCAAGAGTGAATGTTTTCAAATTTAAAAGAGGAGGAAACTTAGATTTCCAAAAGAGTTTTGAGCAGTTTGAGTACCATCTCTTTTAAGAGAATTATTTTTGAGTAATAATCTCAAAACAAAGAAAAGTTATGTTTTTAAACATATGAGCTAAATATATTTTGGGAGTAGTATTGAGCACCGATATGGGGGAGAGTTCAGACAACTCACATCCCCCATAAACCATGTAGCCAACGCGAGTAGAAAGGTTAATACTTTTTAGATGATTCCTTATTGCTTTTTAGCATAGACTAGTGGATCCACTAAGTAGTAGGTTCTATACCCTGGTAAAGTATAGGACAATTCTGGCAACGTGGACTAGACGTTGTATCATCACATAGTTCATAGTGATTGTTGTCAGTTAGAGATTCTCCCACAGAGTTATATTGTATTTTTATATACAAATTGAGTTATTAGTGTTTTCTTCAATACGTTGAGTTGCTATCTACCATTTTAAAAGTTTTCCATATATTGCATCTTTTATTGTTGCTTTATCCTTGAGTATCCAGAGTCAAACTATGTTTCACAAAGTTGAGTATCTTATTGTTGAGTTGAGCCCTATTTCTCTGAGTTGAGTTGAACTATGTTTCACTGAGTTGAGTATCTTATTATTGAGTTGAGCCCTATTTTCTCTGAGTTGAGTCTAGTTGAGTTGACTGAGTTGAGAAAAGGTAAGTATGTTTCTTTTCCATCAGTTCAAGCTTATGTTTATGCTTTAGAATTCCCCTTACATGCTTGCACATTCCATGTACTCAACCATTTGTCCTGCATCGTTTCATGATGCAGATACATGTATTCAGGATCATCAACATGCATTTTGTTGGGATCATGTGATATTCCAATCAGCTTGGGTGAGCCTTCTTATATTCCAGAGGACTTCACCTTTATTTTACAATTAGTAGTTTTGAAATGTCGTAGGTCTTGTCCCGATTCCTTCTGTAATAGTAGAGGCTTCATAGATAGACATAGTTGAGGAGTTTTTCAATTTACTTTTATTTTGAGTACTGTACAAACTTTTAAAAAGGTTGAGTATTTGAGTTTATTGAAATTAATTCAGTTTTAAGCTTTTGTATGCTTGAGTTAGTCTTCTGCTTGTAGCTAACCAGGATGAGGGTTCGCTTGGGGACCAACAATGGTTTTCGAGTGCCGGCCATGTCCAGGGTGTAGGCTCGGGTCGTGACAAACTTGGTATCATAGCACAAAGTTCAAGTGTCCTAGGGTGTCGATGAAGCCGTGTCAATAGGATCTTGTTTATTGTTGTGAGGACCCCACTTCTATAAATGAGGGACTACAACCATTCAAGAAAAGTTTCCCATCTTTCATACTCTTAATCGTGCAATAGAGCTATTTCATATAGATTTATTCTAACTCGTGCGGTCTCATATCCATTCGACTACCCCCTATACTAGAGGTGGTAGAAAAGCAAAGTTAGTCCTTTATCGATGAGTTGCTCTTAGCAAGCATCTTGAGGAAGTCATGAGACTCCAAAAGGGTTTGAGAGAAGCCCATGAGTGAGTTAAGTGTTGAGTTTCAGAGGAATGCACTCATGTTCGTATGAATCATGTATTTGAGCTAAAAGTGAGTTGTACACTCTTCCCTAAACCTTATTCAGCTGAGACCTTTAAGAGGATGGTATGTTTAGAGCTTGGGTAATATTTTCACTCGAAAAGGTAGCATGAGTTACGAGATCATGAGCAGCAGTAGTGACAATTCCCAAAGTTAGAGGAAAGTATACAGAGGGTTAGTAATCTAAGTAAGGGAGATGGTGTTTCGAAAATTTATTTTACTATAGTCATGCACCTAGTAAGTTATTAATGAAGAGTGTTTTTCCTTATGGGTAGACTAAGAAGTGATGATTTGTGAATATTCCATTATAGGAGGTGGAGTGTGTTGTAGCTAGAGATGAGTTTGTGATGAAATGTCATTGTGTAGGTAATGACCACGTGTAAGTGTTAAATAGAATAGTAGGAGTAGTTAGAGGAAGATAGAAATATTTGAGAGATAATGTGCACTAAGTGAGTAAATAGTATTTAAGTTATGAAGGGGAATGTTATGGTAATTTGTGAGTGTAGAGACTAAGAGGTAAGGATTGACTACTTGTCGTAAAGTCCTAGTGGATGAGTGTTTCTGATTTGTATCTAGTAGTGGTAAGTTAGTAGAGTAAGAGAGCAATCATATTGATAATCGGGTTTAGTAATAAACATTAAGCTTGAATTTGAGATGAGTGTCTTGATCAAAAGGATGTCACCGTGAGGGATGATGATATTAGTCTTAAGATTTGATCTAGAAGACTTGACATAGATTTGTTGAGGAATTGAGGTGATTAGCTGCAATAAATATGAGTGGTAGAAATGAGAGACCTTGATCTTTAGTTAAAGGCAGTGAAGTGTGGCAAAGCCACAAGAGTAAAAAAGAGCATTAAGAGGTGTACTGAGAGGTTATGTAACTAGAAGAAGTTAAAAGAATCACCTTAGAAAGAGGTCTTAGTACTTGCTTATGGAGAGTTCGGTAGTCATGAGATAAGCTTCTCCCGAGTGTTAGAGTAAAAGAGGATATAGACCAGTTAGAGATAATGAAATAGGTCCATAGCTTTCAAGTATCAGCTTTAGACCTAAGGGGGAGATGACGAGATGAGAAATCAAGTCAAGTGTTTGAGAATAAGATAGTAATGAGTTCCAAAGAGTATGGGAGATATCTTTTCAGAGGTCGTTTTAGTAATGGGGTAATGTACGAAAGAGAAGGTTAATGATACTATCGTGATAATGATGGTGTGATAATTCCGTCTAAGGGTATAAATGTAACGACCTGAACCGTCGTTATTTAGGAGGAACAAAAATTTGGGAAAATTTTGGGCCATCCTCCCGCCAGAGCGGGCTAGATGTCGCCAGGGCGGGGTAAGTTGGCGCCAGAGCGGGATAAGTGAGAGAGAATGTAAATTATGAGAAATACTATTTTCTCCATCTTCCTAAAATACCTAATTAAGTCGTAAAACACCCTAGAAACCTCAGAAAAGCTGCTCTATGCTTGGGAAGGAAGGAGAAGGAGATTTATAGCGTGAGGATGGTGAGATCTTGCAGATTTTTGGCCAAATTCACCGTCACGATGCCCGAAAAACCTGAATCAAAGTCAAAAACTCCGTGCAACTGCTTGGCGCCCAGGTAGGCTAGGTTTTATGAATTAAGTAGTTATAAATCTGTGCTTACTACGTAATATATGGAAATCAATGGTAGGGTTATGTGTAGACCTTCGTGCACTAAGTAAATTCCATGAGTAATCCCTAGAAATCAAAGTATGTGGGTTTATGCCTTGAGAAGAGGAATTGATGAATTGTTAAGGACTATAGAATTGTTATCATGGATACAATTGGTTGAAGAATAATACTATGAAACCATGAATGGAACTAAATTTATGAATGCATGCTAGATCATAAATTGGAGTGATTGAATTGAGGATTTATGATGAATTGTGACTAAACCCTAGAAAGAAGCCTTAGATGATGAACTAGGGTTAAGTAGGGAAAATCAATGGTTGTATATGAATGTTGTATTGTTGATCACACTGGTTGTAAATGGGATGGGTGAACTATGTTTTCCATGAAATCATGACTTAAATGCATGATCTTAAAAATATACTTGTGATTGTGATTATGATGTGTTGAATGGATCGGTTGCCACGTTCCGGCATAACTAACATTGGATCGGTTGCCACGTTTCGGCATAACTAGGGGATCGGTTGCCACGTTCCGCCATAACTATGGGATCGGTTGCCACGTTCCAGCATAACTAACTTGGATCGGTTGCCGTAAAGCCCCCTTCTCGTTGGCACAGATGAATCAGTTACATCTTGTTCCTACTACTACTACCGAGTAGAGGACATTTCATTCACAAACCTTGATCCGCATAACTAATTGTTTGGATTTGAGTTCCACGAGAGGACCAATGATGTGATATAAAATATGAAGTTATTCATAAATATTGATGATATAGTATATGTTTGATATGCGCATGTGAGTTTAGTGTTGTATTGACTTTGCTTATGTTGCACTTAGTGGGCACGTGTATGATGGCAATGAGCGAACCTGTTGGGGAATAGTGGAAGGGAAAAGTGTTCAAGAGGCGAGTAATAGATAGTAAGGGTTGTTCGTGTGTTGTAATGGCGAGGAGTAGAGGTAGCGTGTGTGATGAAATATGCTTAGGTGGATTTAACCTTGGGGAAAGAGATTGGGTTTAGTGTTAAGGGAGCTTGATGTAATGTATTATGTGACAAGGAAGTAGGGGTATGACGTGAATGGTTAGTCGAAATATTGGTGTTTGTGTTTGGGGGATTGCTCTATGAGTTAAAATGGTTAGGCTATGATCAAGTACCTGGAGGGTAGGTTGATTGCAAAGGATGTTAGTAGTCAGAGTACTAGTGTATGTTGGAGGTTTTTCAAGAGAGAGTAAAGGTGGAGAAGCGAGTGGTTTATGTCATGATCTTACTAGTTGGTTTCTTTTGTTATATGGTGGGCGTCAGGTTGATCGATGATGTCTACCAGTACGCGTGTTTTGTACTGATACTACTCTTGCTATGTCTTTTTGACATAGTCAGGATTGGTGGCGTTTCATTAGGTGAAGACAAAGGAAATCTCCAGTAGCTTCTATTCTTCCTTCTGCATGGTGGGAGCTGTGTCTTTTAATTATTGTCCAGTTGTACTCTTAGTAGCTCTTGTACCTGTTTAGACTAGATCCATGGGAGTTGTTTTAAATTACTTTACAAGTTAAAACAAAAGCGTGTCTAAAGGTATTATTTATAAAATCATAAGTATTGCTTTTATTCTTGTTTTCTTTAAATTTCCTCATGTTTTACTATTAGGATGTGAGGGTTCTCCTACTTAGGTGTTAGAGTGGGTGCCCGCACGATCCGGTGGGTTGGGTCGTGACAAATTGGTATTAGAGCCTAGGTTTCCGGTCTCCCCGTACAAGAGCAAAATATGGACTAGACTCCTGCGGATTGGGGTGTTGACGTCCACATCTAATCTTTAGGAAGCTAGGAAGCATTCTAGGAAATTGTTCCACTCATTCTCTCCTTTCGTGCAAAGTGTCGCTTGTGGTATGAGTTGAGTCCAATTGGTATCTCCCGATTCCAATTGGTATCTCAACAAAGTGAACCGAAAGTCGGGGTCACGACTGAAGGAACACAAGCAAGGTAAATTGGAACTGGGAAGGTTCCAATTGGTATCTGGCCCTAGGGGAGGTGTAATTGCATGGATGATCAGTAATGGTCATCCATGGAGCGAAATAACTAATTAAAAATTTGGGCTTGTTTTGAGTTGTTACTTGAATGTGTGGGTGTGTACTTCTTGTTTTCTGAATATACTGTGAAGGTGAAGTTGTAATTGCTTGAATATGATGAAGTGATTATGTGCACTGTGTTGGCTACATTGATTGAAGTTATGAATGCTGTAAATGCTTGAGTGTCGTGAAACTCGTTGCGAAAAGAAAGTTAGAACTAAGCTGGTGTGAGGGTCTAGCTAATTTACGAGGTGATTCGTAAAATGGAATCTGGACATGCGTCGCAACTAATTAATAATCGTGTGAACGTCTAGGTGTAACCTGGGAATGTGTGGGCGTAACATAGAATTAATGAGAACTAATGGGATGTTGTGTCGTTAAGATTGTTTCGGATTAGTTAATGATTTTCCTAGCTTGGAGATTTATCTTAGATTGTTTGGATAAGCTGGAAACTTTGGGAAATCTTAGAAAAATGAAAAGAACCCAGAAATTATTAGACTGGGTAGTGGTCCCGTTTGAGCCGCTGGGGCGGGATTATTCCCACCATAGCGAGACCGCCAGAGCGGGATTTTTCCCACCAAAGCGGGACTGGGCGAGGTAGAACCTCAACCCAGCCTCCCCTGTTTTCCCTAACTTCGAAATGTCAACCCAAATAACATCCGAACAAATCCCTACAATCCTTTCAGTGTTCAACAAATTAGAGAATAGATATAAAACTTAGAAATTCACCATTTACTATGGAAAAGCAGTAAATCAAGCATCCATGTGCTACAAAAACTTAAGAGAGTCGAAAGATAAAAACAAGTTGTCTTAAATTTACAAGCCCAAGATGGGCAAAGAAAGCAACTCAGGAACCTGCGACAGAGACGTGTCGTTGTCAGAATCTAACTCCTCTGGGGGCACCAGGCCAGTCACGGCCTCCTCCAGCTTTGAAAACTGAACGTAATCATCATTCTCCGCTATAGGCATCTCCTTCCCGAGAGCGATACAGGTAAACATGATTTTTACTGCCTTCCAGAGCTGAATCATTAGACTGTCCCTCGCTAGGTTCTTCTTCCTCTCTTGGAGCAGCTGGCGACGGAGCATCTTGACCTCTAGGACAGTGCTGGGTGAAACCGAAGTGAAGTCGGCATAGGCACTCCATATCTTCTTTCAGACAACCTCCATATCCTCTTCAACCCGTGCACCTGAGAGTGGGTCCTCGTCGTCCGAATCAACGGCTACCTTACTACTACTAGCCCTGCCCGTCCTTATCCTCTTGCTCCTAGAAGTAGAGCCTTGTCTAACTAAAAAAGGGTGAAACGGGGATCCATAGGAAGTACCTCAGCGGCGTCGAAAAGTGGCACTCCCGCCCGCTTGCACAGCACAGTAATGATCCCCGGTAGGAAGAAAGCCTTCTTGTTGCCCCGATAGAACATCTTCCACTCTGAGATGATATGCTCCCCCACATTTAACGGGATGCCCTGTATAGCACACACTTCCACCAGAGCCCGACGAAAGGTCACGTCGATACAGTTGCCCGACGGGCAGATCCTCCGGGTCACCAAGTGCAGCCACCTCTTAGCATCGGGTAACCAATCCATGCTAGTAATACCGTCCGCAGTAGCCCAGAATACCTGATCCCGACGAGTAGGCTCAACCAGAGTGTCTCTCAGCCACTCCAGATCCATCTCCCTTAGCTTGGCCTCGAACTCCGCATTTGAAACATCGAGCAACTCTAATACTTCATTAATAACAGTGGCATTGAAGGGGATGTCGACTCCCCGGACAAAGATGACGTGGTAAGAGTCATCCTAGCGGACGGTAGGGAGGATGGTATAGAACTCCCTCACCCAAGTGGAACGCGCATCTGGGGAGCCTCAGTTAGTGGAGCCCATCCGAACACCATTTAGTGAGCATAAAATGCAGGCGCCTTCTCCTCTAGCTTGTGCAGCACAAAACCCCTCTCGCAATAGAACGCCGCATTGCGGTTGTCATGATGTCTCTCCCGACTTGCGTCATTGGGAAACCGGATGAAAAGTAAGTGTTTGTCATTTTGTCCTGCCATTTGGAAAGCCTGTAATAAGTTGAAGATAAGTTAGAATGTGAAAGTTTAGTCGGGGTAAGGCTAAAAATTGAGAATGAAGAAAAGAGAATATTTGGGTGTTAAGTGGTAAGGCCACTGCCTAGCTGTAACAGCCCGGAAAATGGTAGGTTAACCTAGAGCCTAAGCGTGAGGTTTTGTGTAACTCTCCGGAGATGTTTAGACTTGTTTAGACTAAACTAGGATCAAAAGGGAGGAGGTAAGCATCTAGGATGAATTCAAGGACCTTAAACTACCTAAGAAAAATGAAGGAAAATAATACCTACCTTTGGTCCATTCGGCGATGGGCAGTAGCTTCACCCATGTGCCTTGGCGATGAGCCAAATGGGCTCTCCTCTCCTAGTGGACAGCCTTCACTTGGCCTAGGTTCTGGAAAATTGGGCGAGATAGGTCGTGGGTCGCCATTTGGGTTGGCGATTCGCCCAATGCACCACCCCATCGCCTAGTGAGCTGCCCATTTAGGGAGCTTACTGGAATTTTGGGTGAGCCAAGGGGTCATTAGGCGAGTCACCTAGTGCCCTTGGCAAACCAAGGAGGGACAAAGGGCGAGCTCCAGCGTGAGGAAGTAAAGTTTTTAATGTTTAAGTTGGGGTTTTTAAGTAGTCATTCCAAAACTTGAACCAACACTTTCCCACTTTTTTCCTAACAAGTATATATACTTTTTAAAGTCAAAATTCTTCCTTTTTAGTTACTCCCACTTAATAAAAGAAGAAACCCAAGAACATCATCTTTCTCTCAAAAATTCTCTCTCTAAGTTCAAGGATGAAGAAGAACCCATTGAAGCTAGGGTTGTGGATTCCAAAGGCTCTTCCCCAAAGTTCTAGGAGATTCTTAATTGAGGTATGGATGCTCTTCATTCTTGGGTAGCTATCACCCAAGAAGCCCCTTCAAATTATGTTTTCAAATTCCCCAAACCTAGGGTTTTCAATTAACAACATGGGTCTTCTTCCAAAACGTTTTCCATTGTTTAATTATGGTTTGTTATGGTTGATTATGATGATTTATGATGGGAATGCTGAAGTATTATTGGATTTTGATGAAAATCTCCCTTGGACCCATGATTTTCCCTTCTTCATAAATTGTGAACTAGGGTGTGATTTGATTGATCTTGTAAGCTTGTCAATTGATTATGTTTATGCTTATTATGTCATTGAATCATGGAATTTCCCTATCTAATGCTGTAATTCTTGCAATTAGGGTTGATCTTGATTCTTAGCCTTGAGGGGCAATAACGAGGATTTGTGTATGTTGATGAAGATTGTATATGAACTTGTGATTCACTTAAATAGTGACGAATCTATGACAAATGTATATGATTGTGTTGATCCACTTGAAAGGTGGAGGTGTTTAATTATTGTGTATATTGTGGTATTGATGCAAGATCCCTTTTCCTTATACCCCTACACATGATTATGTATGATATGATATGACTATGGTAGTATTGTTGTGTTGAATGAAAGGCCATCATCATGAACACTATGAATATGATGTGAAAGGGTTACTCACATGTTGATGATTCTAAGGTTGAAAGGGCATTCTCAACTAATGAATCTATGAGCTATTATGATGTAAGTTAGGTTTGAATGCCTAGTGCATTCTTTCATGAACCTAAACTCAAGTAAAAACTTAATGTAACTTTCAAAGGGAATTATGCTTAGCACCGAGAGGATATGAAAAAGAGATGGAGGCTTTTACGTTTAGCAAGTCCTGCTTCCCAATGTATGTTGTCTCATGGGATGGAAACCGTTTATGTTTAGCAAGTCTGGGTTTCTAGTAGCAATCCCATATCCAATAACTATGTGCCCACATAGGTCTTAGCTAGTGGATCCACCTAAAAGCTATTATGTACGTTCTACCTTAGGCAAGTAGGACACCTCTTTTCGATGTGGGGGTAGAACACAGGATTCCATATCCCATAGCTCACATGGTCTATGTCGGTTAAGGCTATTATCCCTATATGAAACGAATATAAACTACGGTAAGAACATGAACAAACGCATCAAAAAAAATTCGACTTAAACCAATGACCTTAGAATATCGTGACGAATAACAGAACAAAACTTTACATCTTTTCGTAACTATTTGAAAATGCCCGAATATTACGTAAATGCTTCAAAATGGCCGAAAAATCAAGAAACACACATAAACAATACAAAAAATGTCGAAAGATTTTTTTGACTTGCACCAATGACCTTAGAATATTGTGACGAATAGCAGAACAAAACTTTACTTCTTTTCGTAACTGCCCGAAAATGCCTGAATATTACGTAAATGCCCCAAAATGGCCGGAAAAAAATCAAGAAACACGAAAAAATAATACAAAAAATGCCTCAAAAAAATTTCGACTAGCACCAATGACCTTAGAATATCGTGAGGAATAACAAAACAAAACTATACTTCTTTTCGTAACATCCCGAATATTACGTAAATGCCACAAATGGCCAAAAAATCAAGAACCACGTATAAATACAAAAATAGCCTTTAAATTTTTTTGACTTGCACCAATGACCTTAGAATATCGTGGCGAATAACATAACAAAACTTTACTTCTTTTAGTAACTACCCAAAAATGCCCAAATATTATGTAAATGCCCCAAAATGGCTGAAAAATCAAGAAAACATACATAAACAAAACAAAAAACGCCTCAAAAAAATTTCGACTTGCACCAATGACCTTAGAATATCATGACGCATAACAGAACAAAACTTTACGTCTTTTCGTAACTGCCAGAAAATGCCCGAATATAACGTAAATGCCCTAAAATGGCAGAAAAATCAAGAAACACACAAACAATACAAAAATCGCTTCAATTTTTTTTTTGACTTGCACCAATAACCTTATAATATCGTGAAGAATAACAAAACAAAACTTTACTTCTTTTCATAACTGCCCGAAAATGCTCGAATATTACGTAAATGCCCCAAAATGGCCGAGAAATCAAGAAACACACATAAACAATACAAAAAACGACTCAAAAAAATTTCGACTTGCACCAATGACCTTAGAATATCGTGACAAATAACAAAACAAAACTTAACTTCTTTTTGTATATGCCCGAAAATGCCCAAATATTACTTAAATGCCCCAAAATGGCCGAAAAATCAAGAAACACACATAAACAATACAAAAAACGCCTCAAAGAAATTTTGACTTGCACTAATGACCTTAGAATATCGTGATGAATAACAGAAAAAAATTGTACTTCTTTTCATAACTGTCCAAAAATGCCCGAATATTACGTAAATGCCCCAAAATAGTAGAAAAATCAAGAAACACACATAAACAATACAAAAAACGCTTCAATTTTTTTTGACTAGCACCCCTAAACTTAGAATATTGTGACGTATACTAGAACAAAACTTTACTTCTTTTCATAACTGCCTGAAAATACCCGAATATTACGTAAATGCCCCAAAACGGACAAAAAAAATCAAGAAAAACACATAAACAATACGAAAAATGCCTCAAAAAAATTTCGACTTGCACCAATGACTTTAGAATATCATAACGAATAACAAAACAAGACTTTACTTCTTTTTGTAACTGTCCGAAAATGCCCGAATATGCCCAAATATTATGTCAATGCCCCAAAATAGCCGAAAAATCAAGAAAATCACATAAACAATACAAAAAATGGCTCAAAAAAATTTCGACTTGCACCAATGACCTTAGAATATCGTGACGAATAATAGAAAAAACTTTACTTCTTTTCGTTACTGATAGAAAATTCCCGAATATTAGGTAAATTCCCCAAATGGCCGAAAAATAAAGAAACACACAAACAATAAAAAAAACGCCTCAATTTTTTTTTAACTTGCACCAATGATCCTAGAACAAAATTTTACTTCTTTTCGTCACTGCCAGAAAAGACCGAATATTACGTAAATTCCCCAAAATGGTCGAAAAATAAAGAAACACACATAAACTATACAAAAAACACCTCAAAAAAATTCTGCCTTGCACCAATGACCTTAGAATATCGTGACGAACAGTTGAAAAAAACTCTACTTCTTTTCATAACAACCCAAATTTTTCTGAATATTACGTTACTCCCCTAAAATGGCCAAAAAATCAAGAAACACACATCGACAATACAAAAAACGCCTCAATTTTTTTTTGACTTACACCAATCACCTAAGAATATTGTGACGAAAAATTGAAAAAAACTATACTTTTTTTCGTAACTGCCTGAATATTACGTATATGCCCTAAAATAATCAAAAAATCAAGAAACACATAAACAATACAAAAAACACCTCAAAAAAAATTCGACTTGCACCAATAACTTTAGAATATCGTGAAGAATAATAGAACAAAACTTTACTTCTTTTCATAAATACCCAAAAATGCCTGAATATTACGTAAATACACCAAAATGGCCGAAAAATCAAGAAATACACATCAACAGTACAAAAACGCCACAAATTTTTTTTGACTTCCAACAATGACCTTAGAATATCGTGATGAATAACAGAACAAAACTTTACTTCTTTTCGTATCTTTCCGAAAATGCCCAAAAATTACGTAAATTCCCCAAAGTGGCCGAAAAATCAAGAAACACTGATAAACAATAGAAAAAACGTCTCAAATTTTTTTTGACTTGCACCAATGATCTTAGAATATCGTGGGGAATAACAAAACAAAACTTTACTAGTTTTCGTAACTGCTCAAAAATGCCTGAATATTACGATAATTCCCCAAAATGTCCGAAAAATCAAGAAACACGAAACAATACAAAAAATGCCTCAATTTTTTTTGACTTGCACTAATGACCTTAAAATATCGTGACGTACAATTGAAAAAAACTTTACTTCATTTCGTAACTGCCCGAAAATGCCTGAATATTACGTAAATCCCCTAAAATGGCCGAAAATTCAAGAAACAGACATAAACAATACGAAAAACACTTCAAAAAAAATTCAACTTGCACTAATGACCTTAAAATATAGCGACGAATAAAAGAAAAGAAACCTTTACTTCTTTTCGTAACTGTCTGAATATTATATAAATGCCTCCAAAATGGCCGAAAAATTAAGAAACACATAAACAATACAAAAAATACCTGAATTTTTTTTTGACTTGCACCAATGAATTTAGAATATCATGACGAATAATAGAACATAACTTTATTTCTTTTCGTAACTACCCAAAAAAGCCTGAATATTACGTAAATGTCCCAAAATGGCCGAAAAATCAAGAAACACACAAACAATACAAAAAACGTCTCAAAAAAATTTGAACTTGCACCAATCAACTTAGAATATCGTGACGAATAACAGAACAAAACTTTACTTCTTTTCGTAACTACCCGAAAATCCCCGAATATTACATAAATCCCCCAAAATGGCCGAAAAATCAAGAAACAAACATAAACAATACAAAAAATGCATCAAAAACTTTTCAACTTGCACCAATGACCTTAGAATATCATAACGAATAACAAAACAAAATTTTGCTTCGTTTCGAAAGTTCCCGAAAATGCCCGAATATTACATAAATACCCCAAAATGGCCGAAATCTCAAGAAACAAACATAAACAATACAAAAAAACATCTCAAAAAAATTTCAACTTGCACCAATACCTTAGAATATCGTGATGAATAACAGAATAAAACTTTACTTCTTTTTGTAACTTTCTGAAAATTCTTGAATATTACGTAAATTCCCCAAAATGGACGAAAAATCAAGAAACAGACATAAACAATACAAAAAACGCCTAAAAAAATTTCGACTTGCACCAATCACTTAAGAATATTGTGACGAAAAACTGAAAAAAACTCTACTTTTTTTCGTAACTGCCTGAATATTACGTAAATTCCCTAAAATAGCAGAAAAATCAAGAAACACATATAAACAATACAAAAAACACCTCAAAAAAATTTCGACTTGCATCAATGACTTTAGAATATCATGAAGAATAATAGAACAAAATTTTACTTCTTTTCGTAACTACCCAAAAATGCTTGAATATTACGTAAATACACCAAAATGGCCGAAAAATCAAGAAATACACATAAACAATACAAAAATGCCTCATTTTTTTTTTGACTTGCACCAATGACCTTAGAATATCGTGACGAATAACAGAACAAAACTTTACTTCTTTTCGTATCTTTTCGAAAATTCCCGAATATTACGTAAATTCCCCAAAGTGGCCGAAAAATCAAGAAACATAGATAAACAATAGAAAAAAGCCTCAATTTTTTTTTGACCTGCACCAATGACCGTAGAATATCGTGGGGAATAACAGAACAAAACTTTACTAGTTTTCGTTACTGCCCAAAATGCCTGAATATTAAGTAAAAACCCCAAAATGGCCGAAAAATCAAGAGACACGAAAACAATACAAAAAATGCCTCAATTTTTTTTTATTTGCTATAATGACCTTAAAATATCGTCACGAACAATTGAAAAAAACTTTACTTCATTTCGTAACTGCCCGAAAATACCCGAATATTACTTTAATCCCATAAAATGGCCAAAAATTCAAGAAACAGACATAAACAATATGAAAAATGCCTCCACAAAATTTCAAATTGCACCAATGACCTTAAAATATCATGTCGAATAACAGAAAAAAAAAACTTTACTTCTTTTCGTAACTGCTCGAATATTACATAAATGCCACCAAAATGGCCGAAAAATCAAGAAACACATAAACAATACAAAAAGCACCTTAAAAAAATTTCGACTTGCACCAATAACCTTATAATATTGTGACGAATAACAGAACAAAACTTTACTTATTTTCCTAACTTTTCAAAAATGCCCGAATATTACGTAAATTCCCCAAAATGGTCGAAAAATAAAAAACAAACATAAACAATACAAAAAATGCCTCAAAAATTTTTCGACTTGCACCAATGACATTAAATATCTTGACGAATAACAGAACAAAACTTTACTTCTTTCCGTAACTGCTTGAAAATATCCAAATATTACGTTAATATCCAAAATGGTGGAAAATCAAGAAACACACATAAACAATATAGAAAACGCCTCAAAAAAATTGGACTTGCACCAATGACCTTAGAATATCGTGAAGAATAACAGAACAAAACTTTACTTTTTTTTGTAGCAGCTCGAAAATACCTAAATATTACGTAAATCCCCAAAATGATAGAAAAACCAAGAAACACACATAAACAATACAAAAAACGCCTCACAAAAATTCAACTTGCATCAATGAACTTAAAATATCATGATGAATAACAGAACAAAACTTTACTTCTTTTAGTAACTTCCTGAAAATGCCCGAATATTACGTAAATTCCCAAAATGGCCCAAAAATCAAGAAACACACATAAACAATATTTTTGACTTGCACCAATTACCTTAGAATATCCTGACAAATAACAGAACAAAATTTTTACTTATTTTCGTAACTGCCCGTTAAAACCCGAATATTACGTAAATCCCCCGAAATGGCTGAAAAATCAAGAAACACACATAAACAATACAAAAGATGTCTCAAAAATATTTCGACTTGCACCAGTAACCTTAGAATATCGTGATGAATAACAGAACCAAATTGATCACAATTTATGATACATAAAGGACCATTTTCATCAAGTCCATACATTAAGGACCAAATGGAATCAAAGTCATACATTAAGGACCATTTTGATCATTTTCTCATGAATTTTATGCTATTTCTAAAATCAGTGGTAATCCGAATAAGGCTGAGGACCCACCTTTTATATCATTTTATCTAATTAAGTTTTAATTTCCCTCGTAATATTTTGAAAAGGAAAAATGGCTCATGGTCAGGGCCAAAGTTCGAATTTTCTTATTTTCAATGAAAGCCTCTTCTATTATGAAAATTTATTCCACTTGTTTTAATTTTTCTATCTAACAATCTTTGTGTTTGTTTTAGTAAAAATAATTTTAAATCTGTCAACATCATGTCATGTCACAAGCTAAATGAACAAATGAGGTTGATGACGATGTTCTTAAAGAGTATGATGAGGAGATCATGATATCTGAATACATTGCCAAAGAATTGAAACAACTCGAAAATCAAGATAAGTCAACTGGATGACACATAAAAGGATGATTGTGTCAAAGAGACTAGAATCAGTGTCTATCTGACAGAAGCTTGAAAAACAGAACTCAACAACTTACTTAGGAAATACATCGATACATTTGTTTAATGACATGCCATGGTTGAGCATAAACATTCATCTCAAGTGGCCAATTGACTCAGGTGCTATCAAGAGCTGTTATATTTGAAGATTCATAACTTCTTTTATTTTCTTTCCTGTAATCGCATCATTTGTTTGTAATCATATTATGTTTTATAGTTTGAAAATTATCCTTTGAAATGAACTATGTCTGACCTGAATTCTCAAGAATGAGATATGTAGGCGGCCTATGTTGGCCTCAGTCGTTTTCTTATCAAAATTTTCTCCTTCAGTCTAATCCTTGAGAGGGGAACTACGTTTGACCTGATTCCTGCCTCAACGGGATACGTAGGCGCCACAACGGTTCGGTCATATCTCCTGTAAGATTTCTATTTTCCTTTACAATAGAAACTGGACATAGTTTTTGAGAGGGACTAAAATATTCTCAAGAGAGGATCTCTCCAACAAGTCAAGACTGAAGATACTTTGTAAGTTGCAACTGAAACAGAATTTTTGAGGGGGTCTCAAAAATTCTACAAGTCATAAATCAACGGTTCAAGATACGCCAAGACATCTAACTAGGACAGAAATTTTTGAGGATGGCCTCAAAATTTCCTTCAAGCATCACTAGAAGTTTGTAGTTAATTTTGAACATTTTCGAGCATGATTAGAAGTTTAAAGCTAACTTCAAATGATCTCTGGCCTCGTTAAAGTTCATAGTCAACTTCAACAATCTCTGACACCGTTGGATTTCAGAGTCAACCGCAAAACTTCCCAATCACAGTAGATTTTGGGAGGACCATGTCAGAAATTTCCCAAGCTTTAAGGATTTTTGAATTCTTCAAAACAAGCTATTGGAAACGTCAAAAGTTTGAACCAAGGACGTTCATTTAAGCTAAACATGACATGACATATGACAATGACTTCTTCAAATTGATTCTCGAAAAGTTCCTTTTCCTTAAAGATTTTTTAATATGTCAAATGTTTTGTATAATTTCATTTTATGTCTATTGAGAAGCAATCAACTGAAGATAGCAAAACAAAGAAGCAAGCAATTGAAGAAATCAACACATATCAGTTTGTTTTAAAAACTAACAATTTTTCTGTGGATGCAGGTCTATAAGATTGCTTCAAGATCATCATATTCCTCCACTCAGTGAATATGGAGAATTCAAGAGGGCGAGTAGCTCCCCGAAATTGACAACTTTTCTGTGGATGCAGAAAGGTCATTGAAGTTCTTTAAAAGAAAAGAAGCAGTTCAAAATACGAGCAACAACACCTCCTTCGAATCTCCAACAAAGCACGAGTCACAATGAACGCAAAATGTTCAAAATAGGAACAAGTCAAACCATCACTCTTAACATGTACAAGCATCTTCGAGGACATCAAATTACATTTTTCAGCATAAAGTACGTTTGAAAAATATTTACAAATCTTGTCGATGTCAGAAGTGGTAATGTGAACCACCCAGAGGGACATCATATTTACCACCCATATGGACATTTATATAGTGTTATCAAATGAGATAATACCAACGCCGAGAGGGTCATCATTTTCAAACGCCGAGAGGGTCATCCTATATGCAAATGCCAAAAGGGTCATTGCATCTTTAAATGCCAAGAGGGCCATTACATCTTCAAACCGCCAAGAGGGACATCATATATGCAGATGCCAAAAAGCCATTGCATCTACAAATGCCGAGAGGGCCATCATGTATGCAAATGCCAAGAGGACCATTGCATCTTCAAAATGCCAAGAGGGCCATTACATATTCAAACCGCCAAGAGGGCCATTGCATCTTCAAAATGCCAAGAGGGCCATTACATATTCAAACAGCCAAAAGGGCCATTGCATCTTCAAATGCCAAGAGGGCCATTACATATTCAAACTGCCGAGAGGGCCACCGTTGCATCTTCAAATGCCAAGAGGGCCATTCCATCTTCAAACACCCAGAGGGCCATCATCTACAATTGCCAAGAGTGCCATTGCATATTCAAATGCCAAGAGGGCCATCATATACGCAAATGCCAAAAGGGCCACCATCATCTTCAAACACCGAGAGGGCCATCATATATGTAAATGCCAAAAGGGTCATTGCATATTCAAACCGCCGAGAGGGCCATCATTTTCAAACACCGAGAGGGCCATCCTATATGAAAATGCCAAAAGGGTCATTGTATCTTTAAACACCAAGAGGGCCATTGCATTCAAATCGCCAAGAGGGCCATTGCGTATTCAAACCGCCAAGAGGTCCATTGCATTCAAACTGCCGAGAGAGCCATCATATTCAAACTGCCGAGAGGGCCATCATATTCAAACCGCCAAGAGGGCCATTGCATATTCAAACCTCCGGGAGGGCCATCATGTATTCAAATGTCAAGAGGGACATTGCATCTTCCAATGACAAGAGGGCCATTGCATATTCAAACCACTGAGAGGTCATCCATATTGTATTATCAAAGGTGATAATATCATTGCTGAATGGATCAACATTATCCTGCCGATAGACCATTATCATCTTACCACATCAACCTACCATTGGATCACCATCATTCTGCCAATAGATCATCAATGTAGTAGCATTATCTTATCAATCAAGCATCATCATCATCATCCTATCAATGAAGTATCGTCATCAACAATATTGCATTATCGAGAAAGTCATCAGCGTGTCGCATCATATCAATTCATCATCTATTGCGTCAAAACCAATGGAAGCTGACGTCAGAATATTTACAAAAAAAAATATGCTGAATATGGTAAAACATGCCACTTCTCTATATAAATTACAGTTTCCACTAACAATTTTTTTTCAGTCTTTCTCGAGAGCATTCAAGAGGATGAATTCTCAAATCAACCCACAGGTGCGGACGACATCAAAAAGGATGCAACACAACATGGAAATTTTTCTTAGCAACGAACTGAGACATAGTCCGAAGAGGAGTATCAAACTATTAGGGCGCGAGCTGAGGAGCGACTTCCACCACAATCAAACCACACCCCTATCAGAAGGCATGTGAGGTTTTCTTTGGGTTTATCGGTTTCAATTTTGCATCTGAAAAACTTTTTCCCTCTCACCGGAGTCAACTATTCAATCTGAGTCACAATACACCAAGTGATTTGGAAAGTATGTTCGTGTAAGTTCTTAATTATGGGTGTGAAAAGGCCCCATATTCATGGCTAAGAGGTTGCAAGCCTATTTTTCATACTCGACTTACTTGTCACTCCTCTAGAACCAAAGGTTATCTTGCATATAAATTTCCTTTTTAACCGATCGAGTCGAACTACAAACAACCTGATTCCTAAAGTTTAAGGATATGTAGGCGGGCACAATGTTGAAAACTCGGTTGTACTCCTACATCCTCTCTCAAATCTTATTCTCGAGCATTCCGGTCCATCATAATTCAATATCAGGATAGCTTCTGAATTCTTTCATAATCATGTGTCAAATCAAGCGTATCGAACTACAAGTGACCTGAATTCTCATATAGCATGAGATATGTAGGAAACCCGATTTTGTGGTTTGGCCATAATTTCGAAAGTCCGTACCAAAATCACTTTTCAAAAGATGAAAATGTGGTCGATCAAAATTAGATTCGTCATTTTCATTTGTCTCGAATTTCTGTCATCAATCCAAGTCAAACGAGGGATAGCTGTTGACACCCAATTTTGGACCTCCACAATATAAATTAGTCATCGAGCTTCTTAAATTCCCAATGATTTGAAATAATTGACTTTATAAAATTCAAAATATTTTCCAAGTCATTTTAAGTAGTTTTGTCATTTTTGTAAATTCTATATAATTTCGTATATATTTAGTATATTTTATGAATATTCAAAAATCGTCCAAAAATGGTTTTAGTTTTACTTGAATATTTGGATTTAGTTTATTTAATCAATACTTTATATTAGTTAGTTTATTTAATCAATACTTTATATTAGTTAGTTTATAATTAAGTGTATTAATTTATTTTATTAAGATTAAGAAACTTGTTAACTAATTATATTAATTCATCTTATTTTAGTTTTGGCCGAACTCAACCAATTGCCTCAACTTGGTCGAAATTGCAATTTACGTGGTTATTTTCTTAAGTCAAATTGACCACATCTTGGCTTCCTTTTCAAGACCCATTTTTATCCATTTTGACCAAAATCTTGGCCCAACATTCCAATTCAATTGACCATTTATTGAAGTAAATTGGCTATCTCTTTGGTCCATTACCACCCTTAAATTTCCAGCAAACTCAGCCCAATGCCATCCCATATTTCTCCAATAAACCCAGCCCAACACCAATACAATTCTAGTAACCCACCAGTAATACAATTCCAATTCAATACCTATCAACAAACATACAACAGCAATAGCAATACAGTGTACAACAATTCAATACGTTCCAATACCCAGCGTACAACAAACGCAATACCCGACGAACCTATACTCATCTTCTTCACACCATTAGGATGAGACCCAGACGCATCAGTCCGGGAAAACCAGAAAAAATCTACGACTCTAACCCGTCAACTTCGGCAGCGATTTCAAATGGCGTGAATAGTATGCGGTGCCAATAGTACTTCCCTGCGTCTTCCTCCTCTTTTCTGTTTCATTCGTGCAGACCCATCACCCTCACGTCCCCTTATCCCCTATTGCGGAAGTCAACATTTTTTTCATATCCCCTTCATTGTTGCTTCGAAAAGAGTAGAAGAATTCAAAAAAAATTAACAAACGGATTTTCCCCACTAAATCGACCCCAAATTCCCTCTATATAAACCTTCATTTTACTTTAGTGTTTGGGGGGGAAAATGTGTTGCCAATCTATGTTTAAAAACAACAGTACTGATTAACAGAAACTTTGCAGAAACATGAAGTTACCAAAGTTTCTAATGAACCAGTGAAGAACATAAATTAATTAACAAAAACTAAAATCTGTAAAACATACCAGAATCTGGAAAAACAGAATAGGAAGAAGATCAAGCCCACTGAATGCACAGTGTCTCCTTAAGGAAATTATTCCCCTCTAGTATCTGAGGTTTGATTTGGAATATGTCCTCCCATGATAGAATGATTCAATCACCAGTGTATTGATACCCAAAACTCCTGTGTCAGCGAGCCACTCAACAACAGTAAAGTACACGAAAAATAGTTGTGCAGAAGAAGAAGAAAAAATCAGAATTTTTTGTAAGTAAAAAATCTGAAGAATCAGTGGTATTTATAGCAAAGAAGCATTGGTTCCGAAAGGTTGCAACCTTTAAGAAACTACACGACCATTCCAGAAAGTCTGCAACCTTTCAAACGGTCATGGTTGTTCATGATAGTTGCAACCTTTCACAACAGTCATCTCCAACGGCGGGAAATTTAAATTAAAATGGGAAAGTGTTTTAAATAAAATGGGTCGCGGGGATCCGAGTTCGGTCGGAACATTTCGGTTAATTAACTAAATAATTGAAACATTTTGGCTATTTAATTTAATTTAATCAACTAAATAAATAATTAAATAATTAAAACAAAATTTTTCCAAAAAATAATCTCTCGATCGATCATTTTCCAAAACCAAAGCCAAAGCCAAAGCCAAAGCCGAAGTCGAATTGCGCTGAGAGAGCGACGACGACGACAGCGCGAGGGGGGTCCCTCTTTCCAACCCTTTTAACAAATAATAGAAGTTTTTCTCTATTTAAACACTTCTATTTTTCTTTCCACCACCAATGAGGGAGAAATGCCTTTTGACTAAAGCATAAGAGAACTTTTTAAGTTCCTCTCTTTTCATCTTCCCTCCATTTCCCATTAACTTTGCTATATACCCAACAATCCCCCACATGAATGTGAAATGGTTATAACATAAGGAATGCATGGACGAGTGTGTACTTTACAAGCAAGTATCAATTGCATCTGGATAAGTAGGTTTCCCCTTGGACTTTCCGTAGTGAACATATGTCGGATATACTCGATCAATCGGTAGATGCGATATCTTTGAACCGTCGAGCTTTGGTGTATACCTAGACAACCATATGTCACACAATTAACCCTTTACCGTTTATGGTTCTTACGGTTGTGTTCGTTTCAGCCATGAACACCTCGTGGTTTAATGAGTGTATATAGAATAGGCTTTTGAAAAAAAATTCTCTTTGAAGCGGCTTATACTTCACACTCACATAGGTGATTTCTAACCGTGTCATTGCGTAGATACACTATTTGGTCAAATCTGCCAAACTTAGCAAATCAATAAAAACTTTAAGCTTTATTAACTCATTAACAAGACTTAAGGTCTTAACCTTGTTCCTGAACATTGTCTTCATCATGAGAATGGATTGAGTTGATTGATAATGTCAAACCGTCAGTCACAACTTTGTTTTTCTCCTTGAATCTAGCTCTTGGGATCTCCAGTCTGCTAGATAGAGTTACCACCATGCTGACTTATCCTAAGTCGTAAACCCATTCCCTTATATGATCTTTCAACTGCCTCTCTAACTAGGCCTTTTGTTAGTGTATCTGACACATTATCGCTTGACTTCACATAGTCAATTGTGATAATTCCACTAGAGAGCAGTTGTCTTATGGTGTTATGTCTTCATCGTATATGATGAGACTTCCCATTGTACATGACGCTCCCTGCCCTACCTATTGCTGCTTGACTATCACAATGTATGCAAATAGGTCCCACAGGTTTTGGGCCAGAATGAAATATCCTCTAGGAAATTCCGAAGCCATTCATCTTCTTCACCGGCCTTATCTAAAACAATAAATTAAGATTCCATTATGGAGCGAGCAATACATGTCTGTTTGGATGATTTCCAAGAGAGTGCTCCTCCACCAAGTGTGAACACATAACCGCTTATGGATTTTACTTCATTTGACCCGGTGATCGAATTTGCATCACTGTATACTTCAATCACGACAGAATATTTATTATAATGCAAAGCATAGTGTTGTGTATGTTTCAGATTCCCCGACACACGTTGCATTTCCATCCAGTGAGTTTGATTATGATTACTAGTGAACCGACTTAGTTTGTTAATAGCATATGCTATATCTGGTTGGGTACAATTCATAATATACATCAAACTTCCCAACACTCTGACATATTCCAATTGAGAGTCACCTTCACCTTCATTCTTTTGAAATGTAAAGCTTAAATCAATTGGAGTTTTGACAACATTGAAATTCAAGTACTTGAACTTATCTAAATACTCTTTCAATATATTGAAATTGAGATAATGCTAGTCCCTGAGGAGTTTTGAGAATCCTGATCCCTAAGATCAAATCAGCAACTCCTAAGTCCTTCATATCAAACTTGCTGGACAACATGCGCTTAGTAGCATTTATATCGTCAATATCTTTACTCATTATTAACATGTCATCAACATATAAACAAACAATGACTTCATGATTTGGAACGTTTTTAATGTAAACATACTTATCACATTCGTTAATCTTGAATCCATTTGCCAACAGTGTTTGGTCAAATTTAGCATGCCATTGTTTGGGTGCTTTCTTGAGCCCATAAAGCGACTTCACAAGTTTGCACATTTTCTCTTCTTAACCAGGAACCACAAACACTTCAGGTTGTTCCATGTAAATTTCTTCCTCCAACTCTCCATTTAAGAAGGTTGTCTTTACATCCATCTAGTGGATTTTAAGATCATGCACTACCGCTAGTGCTATTAACATCCTAATTGATGTTATCCTTGTTACTGGAGAGTATGTATCAAAGTAGTCCAAACCTTCCTTTTGTCTTTATCCTTTGACTACAAGTCTAGCCTTATATTAGTCAATAGTCCCATCAGCTTTCATTCCTTTTAAAGATCCATTTTGATCCTACAGGTTTATTTCCTGGAGGAAGATCAGCCAATCCCAAGTATGATTACTTAAAATTGATTTGATCTCACTATTGACTACTTCTGTGTTTAAAAATAGTAGTACTGATTAACAGAAACTTTGCAGAAACATGAAGTTACCAAAGTTTCTAATAAATCAGGGAAGAACATAAAATAATTAACAAAAACTAAAATTTGTAAAACATACCAGAATCTGGAAAAACAAAATAGGAAGAAGATCAAGCCCACTGAATGCACAGTGTCCCCTTAAGGAAATTATTCCCCTCTAGTATCCGAGGTTTGATTTGGAATATGTCTTCCCAGGATAGAATGATCTCAATCACCAGTGTATTGATACCCAAAACTCTGGTGTCAGCGAGCCACTCAACGACAGTAAAGTACAAAAAAAATATTTGTGCAGAAGAAGAAGAAATCAAAATTTTTCATAAGTAAAAAATCTGAAGAATTAGTGGTATTTATAACAAAGAAGCACTTGTTCTGAAAGGTTGCAACCTTTCAGAAACTACACGACCATTCCAGAAAGTTTGCAACCTTCCAAACGGTCATAGCTGTTCTTGAAAGTTGCAACCTTTCAGAACGGTCATCTCCAACGGTGGGAAATTCAAATTAAAATGGGAAAATGTTTTAAATAAAATGGGTCGCGCGGATCCGAGTCGGGTCGGAACGTTTCGGTGAATTAACTAAATAATTGAAACGTTTTGGCTATTTAATTTAATTTAATTAAATAAATAATTAAAACAAACTTTGTCCAAAAACTAATATCTCGATCGATCATTTTCCAAAGCCAAAGCCGAAGCCGAGCGAGCGACGACGACGACGGCACGAAAGGGGGTCCCTCTTTCCAACCCTTTTAACAACTAATAGAAGTGTTTCTCTATTTAAGCACTTCTATTTTTCTTTCCACCACCAATGAGGGAGAAATGCCTTTTTACCAAAGCATAACAAAACTTTTCAAGTTCCTCTCTTTTCATCTTCCCTCCATTCCCATTAACTTTGCTATATACCCAACAAAAGGGAGGAAGAGAGAAGTGGAAACAAGAGATTTTTACATTCCAAAAACAAAAATTTATTTTTAAATAAAGAGCTATTTTTTTGTATTGATTCTCTTCTTGCTCGAGTATGGTTTAAAAGCTTCACGGTCAAGCTCGTTGTCTTAGTCTCGCTGCCCCGACAAAGGTAATACCCCTTTCCCTTTGCTAAGTTCTTCTTCATCTCGTGTTATTGTTGTTTCAAAATTTTCAATTTTTGTGATCATGTTACCGCTGTTTATTTTCTGATTTCTTTAATGAAGATATAAAGTTATGGTTTTAACATTTGAATATGGCTAAGTGTTTCTCTTCTTGCTGATGAAATATGTTGTTGTGTTATTGATCTTGTTTAAGCCATTAATTGATCAAATCGTCCTACTTTGTCTCGACTTATTGTTGATGTCTAGTAATTGGTCGTTTTGGTTTGAGTTAGTATATTTTAATTATTGAGGAATAAAATATCCCCTTCAGATATGATTCAAGCATAGAATACTTTTTTTCGCGTTTAATATGCTAGTGTAATAGTCTCTCTGTTTCAGTGGCTAAAGATTTAAATCTTGTTTAGCTCTAATTTTGTTATAATGGTTTAGTTTCCTTCTCCTCCAAAGGCTCATGCTTAGCAGTAGCTAGCTCTCATTTTAAGCTTGTTAGTCATTAATTACTATAATTGGTCTGCAAAAGGAAGCAAATATGAGGATAATTTTGTTTTCATTGGAAGTGTTTAGAATTGATATTGATGCCTCAATTGCTTGCATTCTATTATCATCTTGCCTATTTTTGATCGCTCTGTTTTCTAATTGTCGTTGCTGGGAAAAGTTCTAAGGCATTGCTTCACATTACTTTGTTTAAATTCAGTTTGTGGTAAGCTTCCCCTTGCTTGAGGAACAATTGTTATAAAATGGTTGCCATTGTATTCATAAATGTGTTTTGAGTACTCCAAGTTGGCGGGTATTTCCAATTAATATATGATTAAAAACATACAATTTAACTTAGTACCCTCATGTTGCCTTATATTTGGTTATGGGTTGTCTCCTTAGAATTTGTAGTATGCTTCATGTCTTTGATTGTTTAAATACTCCATAGGTTCATTGTTTTGTTGTATTATTTTTGTTCTCCTTTGGCAATAGGATTAACTTATTGGTTGCGCAATTTATCGTTTTGTAGTTATTTAAGTTTGATGATAGTTTATGAGTGGCTTTCTCATGATGTTTCCTGAAAGTGGCCATGAATAATTTTTTTAAAATGCTTAATTTATCATCCTAATCCTTATTATTTATTTTCGCATGCAATATTTATTCGAGTCCATTTCAGACTCCATCCCTGCATTTTGTTGAGTTGAATTCCTCTCGAGTCAGCCTAAGTGATGACCAGGTCTTGGAAAGCTGAAACATGTCTCGGAAAGCAGAAAAATGGGTTGTATACATCTGATATACAAATGTATTTGAGCAGTGTATACACTATGGAAATGTGCCAAACCCATGAATTTCAGCATTTGTTGAAGATGGGCCAGGCCCAAAACGCAAGCAACAACAATCTTAAAAGATTGGAAACTTAGAATTAGGACAGGTTCGGGTTTGGTCAAACCCAATAGTTTCGAATTTGGGCAAAGGGCCCAAGTTTGAGAATATTCATTGGCTTTCTTTGTTACTATTTTCTTATTATTATTTGTGTTAACACTAACCTTTTATTTGACTTGGAATAATTTAATTAAATTACCCAAAAGATGAACTATATTCTTTATGTTAGTATATTTTTATATAATTCATTTTCTTTATCAAGTCTTATACTTGATTTGAATATATTTAGTCAAAACTTTTTACTTATCCTTCAATCAATTTAAAATAGTTTTCAAGCTTTAATTAACCAATTTGGTTCAAATTATTATTTCTAAAATGATTCAAATAAATTCTAATTAATCTAGTTTTGTTAAAATTCTGATCACTTGTAATTCAATTCAAATGTTTCACTTAAGGTCTTTCTTTTAAAAAAATATAAAAGATTGTTCTATATTTAACTATTTTTTCAAAGTTAATCGATTATCATTTTTTTTTTATGTTAAATCATTTTTTCAGAAAAATAGTCAAATTTTTAACCAAGTCGTAGGATAACCGCATGTTAGCGGGCGCTTCAAATGCTTTAAAATCCTTCTTGAAGTGTAAATGAGAATCGCTTACCCATTTTCTCTAAATTTATAAAGACTTAATCTGTTAGAGTCTTTTGAAATCAAGTTTTCTTAATTTCTTTAAAATATTAAGTGGCGACTCTTTTCTAATTATTTTTCTCAAATTGTTTCATACTTAGAACATTTCAAAAAGTGATTTTTCTAAAGATAGTAAAATTTGGCATAACAGAAATGGCGAGGAAGTGCCTAAGGGTCGTTTTATTTCATACCTTAAGGGGAGGAAGTTAGTTTCCAAGGGGTGTATCTATCAATTAGTCTGAGTTAATGACTCTAGTGTTGAGATACCTCCTATTCAGTCAATTTCAGTAGTAAGAGAGTTTCCAGAAGTCTTTCCTGATGATCTTCCCGGAGTCCCTCCTGAGAGAGAAATAGACTTCGGTATAGACATTCTTCCAGATACTCATCCTATATCTATTTTTCCATATAGAATGGCACCAACAGAGTTGAAAAAGCTTAAAGAACTGTTGAAAGGTCTCCTAGAAAAGGGTTTCATCTGACCAAGTGTCTCACCTTGGGGAGATCTGGTCTTGTTTGTGAGGAAGAATGATGGTTCCCTAAGGATGTGTATAGATTACTATCAGTTGAACAAGGTTACCATCAAGAATAAGTATCCTCTTCCGAGAATTGATGATCTCTTCGATCAACTTCAGGGTGCTACTTGTTTCTCTAAGATAGACCTCAGATCAGGATACCATCAGTTAAGAGGAAGGGAATGTGATATCCCAAAGACAGCATCCAGGACCCGTTATGGTCATTATGAGTTTCTGGTCATGTCGTTCGGTTTAACTAATGCACTTGCAGCGTTCATGGACCTTATGAATAGAGTTTTCAAGCCTTATTTAGATATATTTGTTATTGTATTCATTGATGACATACTAATTTATTCGAGGAATGAGGAAGATCATGCTATCCATCTCAGAATAGTTCTCCAAACTTTAAAGGATAAGGAGTTATATGCTAAGTTTTCTAAATGTGAATTTTGGCTTGAGTCTGTGGCATTTTTAGGCCATATTGTTTCCAGTGATGGAATTAGAGTTCATACTCAGAAAATAGAGGCAGTGCAGAATTGACCTAAACCCACATCTCCAACTGATATTAGGAGTTTCTTGGGGTTGGCTGGATATTATAGAAGGGTCATCGAGGTATTTTCATCTCCTTTGACTAAGTTAACTTAGAAAATAGTTAAGTTTCAATGGTCTGAGGCTTGTGAAAAAAACTTTCAGGAATTGGAAAAGAGGTTGACTACTGCCCAGTATTGACCTTACCAGAAGGTACTCAAGGTTTTGTCGTATATTGTGATGCGTCTAGAGTTGCTTTGGGTTGTGCGTTAATGTAGAATGACAAAGTTGTAGCTTATGTCTCCAGACAGTTGAAAGTTAATGAGAAGAATTACCCAACCCATGATTTAGAATTGACTGCCATAGTATGTGCTTTGAAAATATGGCATCATTATCTTTATGGTGTTCATGTGGATGTGTTCACCGATCACAAGTTCAGCACATGTTTAGTCAGAAAGAGCTTAATCGGAGACATCGAAGGTAGTTAGAGTTACTCAAGGATTATGACATGAGTATTCTTTATCACCCAGGTAAGGCTAATGTTGTTGTTGATGCCTTGAGAAAATTTTCTATGGGTAGTACCGCCCATTTTGAGGAAGATAAGAAAGTGCTAGCGAGAGATGTGCATAGACTTGCACGATTTGGAGTTCGACTAATGGATTCCATTTGGGTGTTTGAGCTGGATGTTAGATGTTACACCCTAGCCTACTAAGAGTAATCTCATTCGAGGGCGAATGTTCCCAAGTGGGAGATATTATACCACCCCACTACTAGAAAGACTTAGAATTAGAAAAAGTCGTTTTTGGAAAGAATGAAAGTCTGGAAATTTGACAAAAATTAAGTTAAGTAGGAAATTTGGGTCAACTTCAAACGACCATAAATCCTAGCTCAAGATGAGTTAGGTGTTCTGCAAGATACCGTAGGAAATATCTTTCCAACACCACCAAGTTTGCACAATTTCGAGTTCGTATGAGGGAGATATGCCCATTTGAAGTTGGGATGTGTAGATAAGAAAATTCAAAACCGGATTTTAGAAGGGTACTTAGGTCTTTTCACTACCCTATTAATTAATTTCGTTTTTGGTAATTAAGTTGGGGTCTAAAGTGATTTGGTTCATTTTACGCTTCATCAAAAAGAGTTAAGGTTTTGAGAGAAGAGAAAAAGAAGAGGAGAAAAGAGGAGAAGAAGCAAGGATTCGTCGATTTCTTGAGGAATTGAGTGCGGATTTCGCCAAGGATTTAATCCCACGAGGTATGTGACTTCACATAGCGTTGGTTTTGTTCACCCACGTGCCAAACATGTTTATTTCAGTATGATTTTCGTCCTAAAAGATTGAGACTTTGATGTTCTTGAGTTGTATTCTTGAATTGCTTTCGTTCTTAAATTTGGGATGAGATTGAGGAGTTCTTGAGAGTTTAAGGTCGATTTTAGAGTTGTGTTTGATTAGATTCTTGTGTACATATGTTGGGTATCTGAATCTAAAGAGGAATTGAGAAAAAGAATCGAATTTAGGCGAATTGGGGTTAGAAAATGAAGAAGGAACAAGTCGGGCAAATCTGGGTACCATGTCCGCGTCGCGGACCTGTTCCTCAGGATTGACAAAGTTGTCTTCGCGTCACAAAGCTTTCACGGACCGTTCTGCCTCAAAATTTATTTCGCAACCAAATATTTAAATGCATCTCCGAGTCGCGGACTTGCTTCCAGACAGTGAATTTCTTGATCGTTTCTGATGTTTAACTATCTAAAAACAGTCTTAAACATCATGAGATCTTTTCTATCACAAATCACAATCTTTGAATCCATAATTCAATTCAAGGAAAGTTAAGAGTCAAGTCAAGAGAAGTTCTTAGAGTCTTCCAAAAGTCTTTTACAAATGTTTCAACTTTGTTTTAAGACTTGAGTTTTGAGTTGAGTAAAGAGTAAAAGATTTGAAGTTCATTTCTTCAAAAGAGTATATCGGGACTATGTATTCCGAAAGAGTTTAAAATGTTTTCACATTTAACAAAGAAAGGAAACTGAGATTTCCAAAAGAGCCTTTGAGCTAGTTTTCAGTAAAGAGTAAATGCTTTCATATTTAAGCAAGAGAAGAAACTTTGATTTCCAAGATAGCCTTTGAGCTAAGTTTTGAGCAATTATCTCAAACCACAGAAAGAAGTATGTTTTTAAACATAACAACTAGTATTATATTTTGGGAGTAGTATTGAGCACCGATATGGGGGAGAGTTCAGATAACTCCCATCCCCCATAAACCATGTAGCCATCATGGGTAGCAAAGGGTCATACTTTTTAGATGATTCCTTAGTGCTTTTTAGCATAGACTAGTGGATCCACTTAGTAGTTAGGTTCTATGCCCTTGGCAAGGTATAGGACGGCCCTGGCAGCGTGAGCCAAAACGTTGTATCATCACAATAGCTCTTAAGTGCTTGTTGTCGGTTAGAGAAACTCCGACATCAGTATTTCGTATTCTTATATACATAGAGTTAATTGTATTTTTATATACATTTAGAGTTTATATTGTATCTTTGTATACTTTCAGAGTTACTATTGTATTTCTAAATACACGGAGTTGTTATCCATGTTTTAAAAGCTTTTCTTTATATTGCTTTTATTTTATTGTTTTATATTGAAATGAGTTAAGTTTAGTCGAGTTGAGCCCATGTATGTTCTTTTAGTTCCTTTCAAGCTTATGTCTTGTTTCAGAATTCCCCTCGCAGGCTCGTACATTTAATGTACTGATGCCAGTTGGCCTGCATCTTATTATGATCAGATTCAGGTAATCAAGATTAGCATCCAGCGCATCGTTGATCCAGTTGAGCTTCAGAGTTGTTTGTGGGCCTCCTTGCTTCCGAAGGATCCCCTTCGTGATTAATTTATCATTTTAGTTCATTAGGATGTTGGGGGTCTTTTCCCGACATCCATCTCAGTTTTAAAGGTTTCATAGATAGACAGTCAATTAGTCATTTGTTTTTATCTTGTTATTGGCTTATGTTCAAATTTGAGTTGCCACTTTGACTAAGTTAAATGTTTATTTCTAAAACATTATGAGTTTAGTTTGAGACAATTAATTATCTTGCATTTGAGTTCTTTTCTTAAATCTTAAAGTCTTCCGCTAAGTAAGTAAGTCAGGCCAAGGGTTCGCTTGGGGCCAGCAATGTTTCTCGAGTGCCAGTCCCGCCCAGGGTGTAGGCTCAGGGCGTGACATGCCCAAAAAATCAATAAACACACATAAACAATAAAAAACATGCCTCAAAAAAATTTCGACTTGCACTAATGATTTTAGAATATCATGACGAATAACAGAATTGTCACGACCCGAACTACCCCCTAGAAGTAACATGGCGTACTTGACCCCGAAGGGGTCTCGTACAAGCCCTTAGCATCATCATAACATAAAGACTTAGAATAATGCAGAAAAATTAAAAACTTTTACAATAGAAGTCAACTTCTTTTCATAAAGGAAAATAGGAAACTAGACTTGTCTCTTCCACCATCTAATATAAGAGTACAAATAGGGACTAAGCCCTTTACATCAATAAAGTCTCCAAAAATAGGAAATACAATATATTCTAGATCATAGAAGGTAAACTAGAAACTAGAATAAATAACATCTTGTCCTCGAACTTGAGGACTCACAAAGCCTAGGGAATAGTCGACCCAAGCTTCACTTGAAGTAGTAGTAGTAGTAGTAGTCTCAACGACTGGAACCTACACTCATAGTAAAGTAGAAAATATGGGTTAGCACAATGAATTGTACTAAGTATGGAAGTCATGCATAAAATCCTTAAAACATGCAAAAAGGGACATTTAGTTTAATCATGCATTTATCAAGTTTAAAAGCCATTATGCACATTTATGAAAAAAACACAAGTCAAACCAATATATAACCAACCCAAGGTCATACTAGTGCAATGCAAAGGTAAGATCCCATAACCCTATCAAATGCTAAGTATCACATTTAGGCCACCAACAACATACATAGCATACTTTACCATAGTTATAACCAACATACATAAAAGAGGAGACATTCATGTTCATAACTTATAACAAATGAAGTCAACATTTCATTCACACATACCTTTCATACATAATTCATAAGTCGTCATTATCATAAGAGAACCTCACCATAACCCCTCATAGAGTCTACTTGTGCAATGCATAAGTGAAGTCCCATACCCCCACTCACACTAAGTAGTACCCCTTAAGAATTCATAATTAAAGTCCATGTTCTTAACATAGTTCGTATTCATTTCATATAGGGAAGAATAGCATTTACCGACATAGACCATGTGAGCTACATGGAATTCGGTGTCTTGCCCCCACACCGAAAGAAGTGTCGTACTTGCCTAAGGTAGAAGTAACATATTTAGCTTTTTAGGTGGATCCACTAGATAAGACCTATGTGGGCACATAGCTATGGAGTAGGGAGAATGCTACTAGAAACCCGTACTTTCTAAAGTAGAAGGTTTCCATACCATGATATCACTTACATTGGGAAGCCGGACTTTCTAACGTAAAAGCTTCCATCTCATTGTTCATACCCGCTCGGTGCTAAGCATAATTCCCTTTAAGAGTTATGTGAAGTCTTTACTTAGATTCATATTCATAAGAGAATGCACTAGGCATTCAAGACATCATAATATCATAAGAGCTCAAAGATTCATTTGGTGAGAATGTCCTTTCAGCCTTTTAATCATCCACATGTGAGTTAACCTTTCACATCTTACCAATAGTGTGTTCATGAGCATGACCTTTCAATCAACACAACAAGCTTATCATAACATACATACATACATACATACTCCTTGCATAATCAAGTGTAAGGGTATAGGGAAGAGGGATCTTGCATCAATACCACAATTACACTTTAGATATAGGATCATTACTATCTAAGTAAATCATACATTCATATACAATCAACCTCAACATATACAAACCCTAGCCAATTGCCCTTCAAGGCCATGAGCCAACATCAACCCTAACCTCTAGAATTACATCATTAGATAGAGAGATTTCATGATTCAACAACTTAATAAACATAAACATAATCAATTATCAACTTCCATGACCAATCAAGTCACACCTTAGTTCACAATTTAGGAAGAAAGGGAAACCATGGGTCCAAGAGAGATTTTCATCAAAAACCATCAATACTACAACAATCTAACCACAAACCATCATAATTAATCATAATTGAACAATAGAAATCGTTTTGGAAGAAGACCCATGATTAGAATAAAACCTTAGATTTTGGAAGTCTTAAAATCACACTTTGAAGGGACTTCTTGGGGGATAGCTACCCAAGAATGAAGAGCATACATACCTTAGGTTGAATTCCTCACGAAATTGGTGAAGAAAGAATTGTTCTTGAACCCCTAGCTTGAGGTTTGACCTAGTTCTTCAATGATGTTTAGAGAGAGAAAATTTTCAGAGGGAACTGGGTTGAGTTTTGGTCTTGTGAGTTAAGAGGAGTTAAGTTGAGTGAAATGACTTAAAACTATATATATGAGTCTAATATAACTAATAATAACCGTCCCCACCCTTACTTAATTAATTAGGAATTAATTAAAAACTTTGAGCCTGGGCCGATTTGTACCAGCTTTAGCAGACCTCACCAACGACTCGACTCCCCCACCTACGGATCGTAGGTCGGGCTACGCCTCGTGCTGCACATCCATGCTTAGGTTCAGAGAGGGGGAAAATCAAGGCAAAGGCGAGGAGACTAAGTCTCAACCCATGACACCCACCCACGGTCTGTAGGTTGGGTGACGCCACGTACTGCATGGTCATTTGGGAAGTTTTGGGAGAAACCAAGTGTTGACTCACGACTCCCACCTACAGGGTGTGAGTCAACATACGACTCGTAGGTTGCCACTTGTAGATGGTGCTGTCTTTTTGACAGTTTTCAGGCAGCCCCTAGGTCCTTCTCAAAGACCCTTGGGGGGTCCTTAGGGAGGGGGGCATGCCTTGACGTCTAGGGACTATAAACTTAGTACTAAGTTAGGGACCATTTTACGACTATTATCTTGGCGTTAACCCTTTTTAGGACACTAGATTACATGTTAGGCTCTAGCTTAAGTCATTAGAATTCTGGGGTGTTACAAGAACAAAACATTACTTCATTTCATAACTGCCCAAAAATGCCCGAATATTACGTAAATGCCCCAAAATGGCCGAAAAGTAAGAAACACACAAAAACAATACAAAAAGCGCCTCAAAAAAATTTCGACTTGCACCAATGACTTTAGAATATCATGACGAATAATCGAACAAAACTTTACTTCTTTACGTAACTGCCCAAAAAAGCCCGAAAATGCCTGAATATTACGTAAATTCTCCAAAATGGCAGAAAAATCAAGAAACACCCATAAACAATACAAAAAACGCATCAAAAAAATTTCGACTTGCACCAATGACCTTAGAATATCGTGACGAATAACAGAACAAATCTTTACTTCTTTTCGTAACTGCCCAAAAAATGCCTGAATATTACGTAAATTCCCTAAAATGGCTGAAAAATCAAGAAACACAAACAATACAAAAAATGCCTCAAAAAAATTTCGACTCGCACCAATGACCTTAGAATATCGTGACGAATAACAGAACAAAACTTTACTTCTTTTTGTAACTGCCCAAAAATGTCTGAATATTAAGTAAATTACCCAAAATGGCCAAAATATCAAGAAACACACATAAACATTACAAAAAACGACTCAAATTTCTTTTGACTTGCACCAATGACCCTAGAATATCGTGATCAATAGCGGTACAAAACATCATTTCTTTTCGTAATTGACTGAAAATTACGTAAATTCCCCAAAATGGTCGAAAAATCAAGAAACACACATGAACAATAAAAAAATGACTCAAAAAAATTTCGAATTGCACCAATGACCATAGAATATCGTGACGAATAACAGAACATAACTTTATTTCTTTTAGTAACTGCCCGAATACTACGTCTATGCCCCAAGATGGCAGAAAAATCAAAAAACACACATAAACAATAGAAAAAACTCCATAAAATATTTTTACTTGCACTAATTAACTTAGAATATCGTCACGAATAACAGAACGAAACTTTACTACTTTTCGTAACTGCCCGAAAATGCCAGAATATTAATTAATTTCCCCAAAATGGCCGAAAAATCAAAAAACACACATACAATACAAAAAACGCCTCAAAAAAATTCGACTTGCACCAATCACCTTAAAATATCGTGACGAATAAGAGAACTAAACTTTACATCTTTTCGTAACTTCCTGAAAATGCCCGAATATTACGTAAATAACCCATAATGGCCGAAAAATAAAGAAACACACATAAACATTACAAAAAAAATTGAAATGCACCAATGACCCTAGTATATCGTGACGAATAACAAAAGAAAATTTTACTTCTTTTCGTAAATCCCTGACAATACCCGAATATTACATATATTCCCCAAAATGTCCAAAAAATCAAGAAACACATATAAACAATATAAAAAATGCCTCAATTTTTTTTTGTCTTGCACAAATGACCATAGAATATCGTGACGAATAATAGAAAAAAACTTTACTTCTTTACGTAACTGCCAGAAAATGCCCAAATATTACGTAAATGCCCAAAATGGTCGAAAAATCAAGAAACATACATAAGCAATACAAAAATCGCCTTAGAAAAATTTTGACTTGCACTAATGACCTTAGAATATCATGAAGAATAACAGAACAAAACTTTACTTCTATTCGTAATTGCCTGAAAATGACCGAATATTACGTAAATGCCTAAAAATGGCAAAAAAATCAAGAAAAACACATAAACAATACAAATAACGCCTAAAAAAAAATTGACTTGCACCAATGACCTTAGAATATCGTGACGAATAACAGAAACAAAATTGATTTCTTTTCGTAACTGCCTGAAAATGCTTGAATATTACGTAAATATCCTAAAATGGCCGAAAAATCAATAAACACACATAAACAATACAAAAAAACGACTCAAAAAAGTTTCGACTTTCATTAATAACCTTAAAATATCGTGACGAATAACAGAACTAAACTTAACTTCTATTCATAACTGCCTGAAAATGCCCGAATATTACATTATACCACAAAATGACCGAAAAATCAAGAAACACACATAAACAATACCAAAACCACCTCAATTTTTTTTTGACTTGCACCAATGACTTTAGAATAACGTGAAGGGTTACCGAACAAAACTTTACTTCTTTTCGTTACTACCCGAAAACGTCTGAATATTACGCAAATGCCTAAAACTGGCTGAAAAATCAAGAAACAAACATAAACAATAAAAAAAAAGCCACAAACTTTTTTTAACTTGCACCTGTGACCTACGAATATCGTGACGAATAACGGAACAAAATTTTACTTCTATTCGTCACTGCCCGAAAATGTTTGAATATTACGTAAATGCCCCAAAATGGCACAAAAAATTAAGAAACACACAAAAACAATACAAAAAACGCCTCAAAAAAAATTTGACTTGCACCAATGACTTTAGAATATAATGACGAATAACAGAACTAAACTTTACTTCTTTTCGTAACTGCCCGAAAATGCTTGAATATAAATTCCCTAGAATGACCGAAAAATCAAGACACACAAATAAACAATACAAAAAATGCCTCAAAAAATATTCGACTTGCACCAATGACCTAAGAATATCGTGACGAATAGCAGAACAAAACTTTACTTCTTTTCGTAACTGCCCGAATATTACATAAATGCCCTAAAATGGACGAAAAATCAAGAAACACACATATACAATACAAAAACTGCCTCAAAAAAAAATACGACTTACCCCAATTACCTTAAAATATCGTGACGAATAACAGAACAAAACTTTACTTCTTCTCTTAACTGTCCGAAAATGCCCGAATATTATGGATATTCCCCAAAATAGCCGAAAAATCAAGAAATACACTTAAACAAAACAAGAAACACCTCAAAAAAAATTCGACTTGCACCAATGACCTTAGAATATCGTGACGAATAACAGAACAAAACTTTATTTATTTTCGTAACTCCCCAAAAATGCTCGAATATTACGTAAATGCCGCAAAATGGCAGAAAAATCAAGAAGCACGCATAAACAATACAAAAAAAGCCTCTAAAAATTTTTACTTGCACCAATAACCTTAGAATATCGTGATGAACAACAGAACAAAACTTTACTTCTTTTCATAACTGCAAGAAAATGCCCAAATATTACGTAAATGTCCAAAATGGACGAAAAATCAAGAAACACACATAAACAATAAAAAAAATGTCTCAAAAAATTTCAAATTAGACCAATGACCTTAGAATATTGTGACGAATAACAGAACAAAACTTCACTTTTTTTCGTTACTGCCCAAAAATGCCTGAATATTCCATAATTGCCCCCAAATTAAATGGCCGAAAAATCAAGAAACACACATAACAATACAAAAAATGCCTCAAAAAAAATTTGACTTGCACAAATAACCTTAGAATATCGTGACGAATAACAGAACAAAACATTACTTATTTTCGTAACTGCTCGAAAATGTCTGAATATTACGTAAATACCCCAAAATGGCTGAAAAATCACGAAACACACATAAACAATACCAAAAAAATGCCTTATTCGACTAGCACCAATTACTTTAGAATATCCTGACAAATAACAAAACAAAACTTTACTTCTTTTCATAACTGCCCGAATATTACGTAAATACCTCCAAAATAGCAGAAAATTTAAGAAATACACATACACAATACAAAAAAGCGTCTCAAAAAAATATCGAATTGCACCAATGACCTTAGAATATCGTGACGAATAACAGAACTGAAGTTTACTTCTTTTGGTAAATTCCCGAAAATGCCCGAATATTACGTAAATTTTGCAAAATGGCCACAAAATCAAGAAACAAACATAAATAATACAAAAAATGCTTGAAAAACATTTCGACTTGCACCAATAACCATAGAATATGGTGACGAATAACTGAACAAAACTTCACTTCTTTTCGTAACTGTCCGAATATTACGTCAATGCCCCAATATGACTAAAAATCAAGAAACACTCATAAATAATACAAAAATGGACGAAAAATCAAGAAACATACATAAACAATACAAAAAACGCCTCAAATTTTTTTTAACTTGCACCAATAACCTTAGAATATCGTGACGAATAACAGAACAAAACTTATATTTTCGTTACTACTCGAATATTCTGTAAATGCCCCCAAATTAAATGTCCGAAAAATCAAGAAACACACATAAACAATACAAAAAACGCCTCAAAAAAAATTTGACTTGAACCAATGACCATAGAATATCGTGACGAATAACAGAACAAAACTTTACTTCATTTCGTAACTTCTCAAAAATTCCCGAATATTACATAAGTGCCCTAAAATGGACGAAAAATCAATAAACAAACATAAATAATACAAAAAACGCCTCAAAAAAATTCGACTTGCACCAATTACCTGAAAATATTGTGACGAATAACAGAACAAAACTTTACTTCTTTTCATAACTCCCCGAATATTACGTAAATTCCACAAAATAGCCGAAAAATCAAGAATCACAAATAAACAATACAAAAATGCCTCAAAAAAATTTCGACTTGCACTAATGACCTTAGAATATCGTGAAGAATAATAGAACAAAAGTTTACTTCTTTTCGTAACTGCCTGAAAATGTCCGAATATTACGTAAATGCCTCAAAATGGCAGAAAAATCAAGAAACAAACATAAACAATACAAAAAATGCCTCAAAAAAATTTTGACTTGCGCCACTGACCTTTGAATATCGTGACGAATAACAGAACTAAACTTTACTTATTTTCGTAACTGCCGGAATATTATGTAAATTCCCCAAAATGGCTGAAAAATCAAGAAACACACATAACCAATTCAAAAAATGCCTCATTCGACCTGCACCAATGACCTTAGAATATCGTGACGAATAACAGAACAAAACTTTACTTCTTTTCGTAACTGCCCGAAAATGTCTGAATATTACGTAAATACCCAAAAATGGCCGAAAAATCAAGAAACACACATAAACAATACAAAAAACGCCTCCAAATATTTTTTTGACTTGCACCAATGACCTTAGAATATCATGACGAAAAAAAAAACAGAACTTTACTTCTTTTTGTAACTTCGCAAAAATGCCTAAATATTACGTTAATTCCCCAAAATGGCCGAAAAATCAATAAACACACATAAATAATAGAAAAAGTTCCTCAAAAAAATTTGTCTTGCACCAATAACCTTAGAATATCATGCCGAATAACAAAACAAAATTTTACTTCTTTTTAAAACTGCCTAAAAATGCACGAATATTACGTAAATTCCCCTAAATGGTCGAAAAGTCAAGAAACACATAAACAATGCAAAAACGGCTCAATTTTTTTTTGACTTGCATCAATAACCTTAGAATATCCTGGCAAATAACAAAACAAAACTTTACTTCTTTTCGTAATTGCCCAAAAATGCCCGAATATTAAGCAAATGCCCCAAAATGGCCAAAAAGTCAAGAAACACACAAATACAAAAAACGCCTCAAAAAAATTACGACATACACTAATGACCTTAAATATCGTGACGAATAAGAGAGTAAAACTTTACATCTTGTCGTAATTGCCCGAGAATACCCAATTATTACGTAAATACCCCAAAATGCCGAAAAATCAAGAAACAGACATAAATAATACCAAAAATGCCTCAAAAAAAGTTGTACTTGCACCAATGAACTCAGAATATTATGTTGAATAACAGAACAAAACTTTACACATTTTCATAACTGCTCGAAAATATCTGAATATTACCTAAATACCCCAAAATGGCTAATAAATCAAGAAACACACATTAACAATATCAAAAATGCCTCAAAAATTTTTTACCTGCACCAATGACCTTAGAATATCATAACGAACAACAGAACAAAACTTTACTGATTTTCATAACTGCCTGAAAATGCCCAAATATTACGTAAATGCCCCAAAATTGCCTTACACCAATGACCTTAGAATATCATTTCGAATAACAGAACAAAATTTTACATTTTGTCGTAAATGTGCGAAAATGGCCGAATATTACGTAAATGGCCCAAAATGGCCGAAAAATCAAGAAACACACACAATACAAAAATGACATAAACTTTTTTTACTGGCACCAATGACCTTAGATATCGTGATGAATGACAGAACAAAACTTTACTTCTTTTCGTAACTCCCTTAAAATGCCCGAATATTACGTAAATGCCCCAAAATGGCCGAAAAATCAAGAAAAACACAAACAATACAAAATATCCTCAAAAATATTTCGACTTACATCAATGACCTTTGAATATCGTTTCGAATAACAAAACAAAACTTTACTTCTTTTTGTAACTGCCTGAAAATGCCCGAATATTACGTTAATGCCCCTAAATATCTGAAAAATGAAGAAACACACATAAACAATACAAAAAACGCCTCAATTTTTTTTTGATTTGCACCAATGACCTTAGAATATCGTGACGAATAATAGAATAAAGCTTTACTTCTTTTCGTAACGGCATGAAAATGCCCAAAAATCAAGAAACACACATAAACAATACAAAAAATGCCTCCAATTTTTTTTTACGTGCACCAATCACCTTAGAATATCGTGACGAATAACAATACAAAACTTTACTTCTTTTCGTAACTGTTCGAATATTACGTAAATGCCCACAATTGGCCGAAAAATCAAGAAACACACAACCAACACAAAAAACGCCTCAAAAAAATTTCGTCTTGCACCAATGACTTTAGAATATCGTAACGAATAACAGAACAAAACTTACTTATTTTCATAACTGCCCAGAAATACCTGAATATTAAATAAATTCCCCAAAATGAGTGAAAAATCAAGAAACACACAAACAATACAAAAAACGCCTCAAAATAATTTTGACTTGCACCAATGACCTTAGAATGTCGTGACGAATAACAGAACAAAACTTTCCTTCTTTTCGTAACAGCCCGAACATGCTCGAAAATTAAATAAATGCCTCAAAATGATCGAAAAATTAAGAAACAAACATAACCAATACAAGAAACGCCTCAAAAAAATTTCGACTTGCACTAATGACCTTAGAATATCGTGGCGAATAACAGATCAAAACTTTAATTCTTTTCGTAACTGCCCGAAAATGCTCAAATATTACATAAATGCCCCAAAATGGCAAAAAATTCAAGAAACACATAAACATTACAAAAAACGCCCCAAAATAATTTCGACTTACACCAATGACATTAGAATATCGTGACGAATAACAGAACAAAACCTTACTAGCTTTTGTAACTTCCCGAAACTGCCCGAATATAACGTAAATTCCCTAAAATGGCCGAAAAATTAAGAAGCACACAAAAAATAGAAAATACGCCTCAAAAATTTTTTGACTTGCACCAATGACCTTAAAATATCGTGACGAATAACAGAACAAAACTCTACTTCTTTTCAAAACTTCCAAAAAATGCCAGAATATTACATAAATTCCCCAAAATGGCTGAAAAATCAAGAAACACACATAAACAATACAAAAAATACCTCAAAATTTTTTTGACTTGCACCAATGACCTTAGAATATCGTGACGAATAACATATCAAAACTTTACTTCTTTTCGTAACTGCTCGAAAATACCCAAATATTACGTAAATCCCCCAAAATGACCGGAAAATCAAGAAACACACATAAAAAAATATACACCTAATACGCCTAAAAAAAATTCAACTTGCACCAATGACCTTAGAAGATAGTGACGAATAACAGAATTATAACGACCCTAAAAACGAACTAGTGAAACTAGAGCCTCATATGTGAGTTTGGACTTGAGAACTTGATGAAATGATGAGAAATGACCGTGACGTCTGGAAACTAGTCATTTGAACTAGTGAGTTGTAAGGGTCAACTTTAAATGGTCATATCTTTTATCTCAAGATGAATTAATTGGGCCTTTACCTATCCAATTAAAGGTCTCTGAGTCCTCTTTCCAACGCCACCGAGTTTGCCCAATTCCGACCTTGGAGTAAAAAGTTATCCCCGAAATATGAAGCACTGGCAGGCTGCAACAAAGGGGGAACTAAGACGGGAAGGGGCACAATTTTTAAGTCAAGACTTTATGGGTCCTTAGTCCTTTTCCAAAATTGACCCTATACTATTCTTTTCCTTTCCTAGAAACTATAAGACCTTTTTATGACCCAATTCCTTTCATTTAAGTCACTCCTCTTAGAATTAAAAAGAAACCCACCTCCT